>RXID01008617.1:5446-94489 GCA_005019695.1 Trichopus zeylanicus subsp. travancoricus
ACTAGTAGGAGTAGTAATAGTCTGTATCAGGAATAGGTGTTGTAGTAGTAGTATGAGGAGGAGGACTAGTTGTAGTGGTACTTGGAGTCGGAGTACAAGTGGAAATAAAAGTAGTAGTAGTTATAGTAATAGTCGTAGTTTTTGTTGTAGTACTAGGAGAAGTAGTAGTTGCAGTAGCAGTAGTTACCGTAGCAGTTCTTGCAGTAGTAGTAGTTGCAGTAGTAGTAATATTAGTTGTGGTAATAGTTGCAATAGTAGTAGAAGTTGTAGTAGTAGTATTATTAGGAGTTGTAATAGTAGTTGAAGTAGTAGGAGTAGGTGCAGTAGTAGTAATAGTTGGAGTAGTAGGAGTAGTAGTAGAAGTAGTAGGAGCATTTGGAGTAGTACTAAAGTAGTAGTAGTAGTAGTAGTAGTAGTAGTAGTAGTAGGAGTGTTAGGATTAGTAGTACTAGCAACAGTAGTAGTGGTAGTAGCAACAGCAGCAGCAAGAGCAACAACAGTAGTAGTCGTTGTAGTTGTAATAGTCATAGTAGTTGTTGTAGTAGTAGTAGGAGGAGGAGCAATAGTGGTAGTCATAGTAGTAGTACTAGTAGCAATAGTCATAGCAGTAGTAGAAGTGCTCGTAGTGATAGTAGTTGTAGTAATAACAGTAGACGTAGTTGTTGCAGTAGTAGTTGTAGTTGTAGTAGTCGTAGCAGTAGTTGTTGTAGTAGTGGTAGTAATAGTAGCGGTAATTGTAGTAGTAGTAGTTGAAGTACTAGTAGTAGTTATAGTATAAGTAGTAGTACTAGTAGCAGCAGTAGTAGTAATGGAAGTAGGAGTAGTAGTAGTATTAGTAGTAGTAGGGAGAGTTGCAGCCGCTGCAGCAGCAGCAGTAGTTATTGTAGTAGTAGTGATAGTAGAAGTAATAGCTGTACTAGTAGCAGTAGCAGCAGTAGTAGTAGTAGCAGTAGTAAAAGTAGTAGTAGTTGTAGTATTAGTTGCAGTAGCAATGCTACAAGTAGTAGTAGTCATAGTAGTAGTAGTAGTACTAGTAGTAGTTGTTGTAATAGGAGCTGGCATAGCAGTAGGTGTTGTAGTTGGAGTAGTGGTGGTAGTAGTAGCAGTAGGAGTAGTAGTTGTGGTAGTAGAGGTAGTAGGAGTAGAAATAGAAGTTGTAGTAGTAGTAGCTGTAATAGTAGAACAATCAGTAGCAGTAGGGGTAGTAGTAGTAGTAGCTATACTAGTAGTAATAATTATAGTAATAGCTATAGTAGTAGTAGTAGTAGTAGCAATAGTAGTAATAATAATTGCAGTACTAGGTCTAGTAGTAGCAACAGTTATAGTAACAACTGCAGTAGCTGTAGTGGTAGTTGTAATAGTATTAGTAGTTGTTGTGGCAGTTGTAGTCATAGTAGTAGCAGTAGCAGCTGCAGTCGTGGTAGTTCTAGAAGTAGTAGGAGTAGGAGACTCAGTTGTAGTAGTAGTAGAAGTCGTAGCAGCAGGAGCCATTGCAGCAGAAGCAGCAGCAGCAGCAGTAGTAGTATAGCAGCAGTAGTAGTAGTAGTTATAGTAGTGGTAGTAGGAGAGGAAGTAGTAGTAGTAGTAGAAGTAGAAGTAGAAGTAGGAGTTGTTGTGGTAGTTGTAGTAGTAGTAGTATTAATAGTAGTAATAGTACTAGTTGTTGGAGCAATAGTAGTGCTAGTAGTAAATGTTTTAGTAGTAGTGTAGTAGTAGTTAAGGTAGTAGAAGTGTGGAGGTGGTAGTCGTAGCAATAGTAGCAGTAGTAGAACTAGTAGTAGTAGTAGTAAGTAGTAGTTATAGTAGTAGTAGAAGTATTAGCAGTAGCAGTAGTAGTACTTCTTGCAGTAATAGTAGGAGTAGTAGTAGTAGTTGTAAGAGTAGTAGTAGTAGTAGTAGAAGGAATAGTAGTCGTGTTGCAGTATCTAGTAGTCGTTAGTCGATGTAGTAGTGGGTAGTAGTTGCTAGTAGTAGTATCGTAATAGTAGTAACAGTTGTTAGTAGCCGTCAGTAGTAGTAGTAGCAGTTGTTGTGGGACTGGTAGTAGTAGGAGTTGTGGTAGTAGTATCTGTAGAAGTAGTTGTTGTAGTAGTAGTTGTGGTAGTTGTTGTAGTAGTAGTTGTAGAAGTAGTAGTAGTTATAGTAGTAGTTGTAGTTGCCGAAGTACTAGTAGTTGTTGCAATAGAAGTATTGGTGGTAGTAGTAGTAGTAGTAATAGATGTAGGAGTAGTAGTAGTAGTAGTAGTCTGAGTTGCAGTATAAGTAGTACTAGTAGTAGTAGTAATTCTAGTAGTTGTAATAGTAGTTGGTCAAGGTGCAGGGGTAGTAGTAGTGGTAAAAGTTGCAGTACGAGTAGTGGTAGTAGCAATAGTAGTAGTAGGAGTAATAGTAGTAATAGTGGTTGAAGTACTTGTAGCAATAGTAGTCGTAATATTAGAAGTAGTAGTGTAGTAGTAGTAATAGTACTAGTAGTTACAGGTGTAATAGTTGTAGTAGCAGTAGTGCCCATAGTAGTAGTAGTAGTAGCTGTAGTAGTTGTTATTGTAGTAGTAGTAGCAGCAGCAGTAGTAGATGTAGTAGTAGTAGTTATAGTAGGAGCAGTATTAGCAGGAATAGTAGTAGTAGTAGAAGTAGTAGTAGTAGGAGAAGAAGAAGTAGTAGTAGTAGTAGTAGTAGTAGTAGTCGCAGTTGTAGTAGTAGCAGCAGCAGCAGTTGCAGTAGTTGTAGTTGCAATAGTAGTAGTGGTTCTAGTAGTAGGGGTTCTAGTAGTAGTAGTTACAGTAGTAGTAGTAGCTATAGTTGTAGAAGTAGTTATAGTAGTTGAAGTTATAGTAGTAGTAGCAACCATAGTAGCAAAAGTTTTAATAAAAGGAATAGTAGTAGCAGTTGTTGTGGTAGCAACAGCAGAGGTAGCAGCAGTAACAGTAATAGTAGTATCGGTAGTGGTAGTAGTAGTAGTAGTAGTATCAGCAGTAGTAGTAGCAGTATTAGCAGTAGCTGCAGTAGTATTTATAGTAGTATTAGCAACAGCAGCAGCAGCAGCTGTAGTAGTAGTAATAGTAGTAGTAGTAGCAGTAGTTGTAGTAATAGTAGTAGCAGTAGTAGCAGTAGTAGTAGTTGTGGTTGTTATAGTTGTTGTGATAGTAGCTGCAGTAGTAGTTGTTGTTGTTGTTGTCGCTGTAGCAGAAGTAGCAACAGTAGTAGTAGTATTAGTAGCAGCAGCAATAGTTGCAGCAATAGTAGTATTAGT
Organism: Trichopus zeylanicus subsp. travancoricus; assembly: GCA_005019695.1. Classification (NCBI taxonomy): domain Eukaryota; kingdom Viridiplantae; phylum Streptophyta; class Magnoliopsida; order Dioscoreales; family Dioscoreaceae; genus Trichopus; species Trichopus zeylanicus. The sequence continues at coordinate 8,697 of RXID01008617.1, forward strand.
TGTAGTAGTAGTCGAAGTAATTGTCGAAATTATAGCAAAAGTAGTAGCAGTCGTAGTTGTAGTGGTAGTAGTGGAAGTAGTAGTCGCAGTAGTAGCAAAAGTTATAATAGTAGGAGTAGTAGTAGTAGGAGTCAAAGTTGTAGTAGGAATTGGAGTAGGAGTTGTTGTATTTGTAGTAGTGGTAGTAGTGGTAGTAGTAAGTAGTAGCAACAGGAGTTGGAGTTGGAGTAGGCATGGAAGTTGTAGTAGGAGTAGTACTAGTAGCCAGAATAGCGGCTATAGTAACAATATTAGTAGCAGTTGTAGTAGTAGCTGTAGCAGCAGTTGTAGTAGAAGCAGTAGCAGTATTAGTTGCAGCAGATATAGTAGTAGCTGTTGTAGTAATAGTAGTTGTAATAGTAGTTGTATTAGTTGTAGTAGTAGTAATAGTAGTTGAAGTAGGACTAGTTGTAGCAGTAGTAGGTTTATGAGTATTAGTAGTAGCACGAGCAAGAGTAGGTGTAGTAGTAGTAGCGGTAGTAGTAATAGTAGTAGTTGTTGTAGTAGTCATAGTAATAGAAGTAGTATTAGGAGTAGTAGTAGTAGTAGTAGCAACAACAACAACAAAAGTAGTAGCAACAGATGCAGCAGTAGTTTTAGTAGCAGTAGTAGCAGTAGTAGTGGTGGTTGTAGGAGCAGCAGCAGCAGCTATAGTAGTAGTAGTACTAGTAGCACAAGTATTATTAGTAGTAATAGCAGCTGTACTAGTAACAGTTCTACTAGTGTTAGAAGTAGGAGCAATAGTAGAAGTAGCAGCAGCAGCAGCAGCAATTCTAGTAGTAGTTGTAGTTCTAATAGGAGGAGTAGTAGTAGTCAAAGAATGGGAAGAAGAAGAAGAGGAAGTAGTAGTAGTAGTTGTTGTTGTAGTAGTAGTTATAGTAGGAGTAGTAGTAAGAATAGGTATAGGAGTAGGAGTAGTAGTCAGAGTGGTACTAGTAGTAGTACTAGTAGTAGGAGTAGTAGTAGTAGTAGGTGTTGTAGTAGTAGTAATAGCATTGGCAATAATACCATTAGTATTAGTAGGAATATTAGTAATAGTGGTTTTGGTAGTTACAGTAGGAGTTGGCATAGTAGTAGTTGCAATAGCAGTAGAAGTAGCAGTAGTCATAATAGTAATAGTTGTAAGGGTACAAGTAGAAGTTGTAGTAGTAGCAGTAGGAGTAGTAGTAACAGTAGCAGAAGTAGAAGTAGGAGACGTAGATGTAGTAATAGTAGCAGTAGTAGCGATAGTAGTTGTAGTAGTTGTGATAGTAGTAGATGTTGTAGTAGTAGTAGCAGTAGTACTAGTAGTTGTAGTAAACGTAGTAGTATAAATTGTAGTAGTAGTAGTGGTAGCCGTGGTAGTAAAGTTAGTTGTGGTAGTAATAGGAGAAGTAGTAGTAGTAGTGGCAGCAGTAGTAGTAGAAGTTGTACCAGCTATAGTAGTAGTTGCAGTAGTTGTAGTAGTAGTAATAGTTGTTGTTGTTGTTGTAGTAGTAGGAGTAGTAGTAGGAGTTGGAGTAATAGTAGTAGTAGTAGAAGTAGTAGTAGTAGCAAAAGTAGTAGTGGTTGTAGTAGCAGTAATTGTAGCAGTAGCAGTAGTATTAATTGTAGTAGTTGTTGTTGTTGTCATAGTAATTGTAGAAATAGTAACTGCAGTGGTTATAGTAGTGGTATAGTAGTAGTAGGTGCAGCAGTAGCAGTAGTAGCAGTAGTATTGGTAGTACTTGTCGTAGTTGTAATACTAGTAGTAGTATTAGAAATAGTTGTTGGAGTTGTTCTAGTAGTAGTAGTATTAGTAGCGATAGGAGTTGTAGTTATTGTAGTTGTAGTAGTAGTAGTAGTGGTAGTAGTAGTAGTAGTAGTAGTAGTAATTATTGTCACAGTAATAGTAGTACTAGGTGAAGTAGATGCAGTAGTAGTGTAGTAGTAGTAGTAGCAACAGCAGTAGTAGTAGTTCTTATAGTCGTTGTTGTAGTAGTAGCAACAGCAACAACAACAGTAACAGTCGTATGAGTATTAGCAGTAGTGGTTGTTTGAGTAGTATTACAAGTGTTAGTAGTAGTAGTAGTACTGGTAGTGGTGGTGGGTGGTAGTAGTAGCAGCAGCAGCAGTAGTAGTAGGAGTATTAGTAGTATTAGTTGTTGTTGTTGTTGTTGTTGTTGTAGTAGTAGTAGTAGGGGTAATAGTTGGAGTCATAGTAGAAATAGTAATAGTGGTAGTAGTTGCGGTGGTGGTGGTAGTAGAGTAGCAGTTGTTGTAATAGTGGAAGTAATACGAGTGGCAATAGTAGTAGTAGTAGTAAGAGCAGAAGTAGTTGCAGTAGTAGTAGGAGTAGTAAAAGTAGCAATAGAAGCAATAGCTATAGTAGCAATAATAGTAGTAGTAGTAGCAGCAGGACCAGTAGTAGTAGTAGTACTAGCTGTAGCGGTAGTAGTAGTAGTGGTAGTTGCAATTGTTGTATTAGTAGCAATAATAATGGCAGTAGTAGGTGTAGTAGTTTAGCAAGTAGTAGTTATAGTTGTAGCATTAGTAATAGTAGTTGTAGTAGTAGTAGTAGTAGTATTAGGTGTAACAGGTATAGTTGTAGTAGTAGTAGTTGTAGCAACAGAAGTAGTGGTTGTAGTAGCAGTAGTAGTAGTTACAGTAGTAGTAGTAGTAGTAGATGTCATAGCAATAGTAGTTATCCTAGTAGTAGTATTAGTAGGAGTAGTAGTAGTAGCGGTAGGAGTATCTATAGTAGTAGCAATAGTAGTAGTAGTAGTAGTAGTAGTAGTAGTAGTAGTAGCAGCACTAGAAGTAGTACTAGAAGTAGTGGTAGTAGTAGTAGAGGTTGAAGTAGTAGAGGTAGAAGTAGTAGTAGTAGCAGAAGTAGTAGTAGTAGTAGTTGTAGGATTAGTAATAGTAGCAGCTTTTGTAGCAGTAGTAGCAACAAAAGTAGTACTAATAGTACTAGTAATGGTAGTAGTAGAGGAAGTAGTGGAAGTAGTAGTAGAAGTGGTAGTAGTAGCTATAGTAGGAGTAGTTCTTGTGGCAACGACAAGAACAGCAGCAACAGCAGCAGAAAAAGTTGAAGTAGTAGCAGTAGCAGCACTTGTTGTAGTGGTAACACTACTACTTGTAGTAGTATTAGCAACAGCAACTTGAACAGTAGTTGTAGCGACAACAATAGTAGTAGTAGCACCAGCATCAGAAGTAGTAGTAGTTGTAGAAGCTGTAGTAGTAGTAGTAGTAGTAGTAGTAGTAGTAGTAGCGGTAGGAGTAGCTACGATCATTGTATTAACAGTAGAAGTAGTTGTATTAGTAGCTGTAGTAGTAGCAGCAACAACAACCGCAGTAGTTGTAGTTGCTATAGTAGTAGTGGTCGTAGTAGTAGTAGTAGCAGTAGTAGCAGCTGTAGTTGTAGTAGTAGTTATAGTAGTAGGAGTTATTGTAGCAGTAACAACCATAGTAGCAGTAGTGGTAATAAAAGGAGTAGTAGCAGCAATTCTTGTTGTAGTAGTAGTAGTAGCGGAAGCAGCAGCAGTAGTAGAGTAGCACTACTTGTAGTAATAGTAGTATTGGAATTGGTAGTAGTACTAGTATCCGCAATAGCAGCAGCAGTATTTATAGTAGTAGTAGTAGTAGTTGTTGTAGAAGCAGTAGTAGTAGTGGGAGTAATTGTAGTAGTTGCGATGGTTGTTGTTGTTGTTGTTATAGTAGATGTAGTAGTAGCTGCAGCAGTAGTTGTTGTTGTTGTTGTCGCTGTAGCAGAAGCAGCAACAGCAATAGTAGTTGTAGTAGCAGAAGCAATAGTTGTGGCAATAGTAGTATTAGTCGTAGTAATAGTAGAAATTATTGCAAAAGTAGTAGTAGTTGTACTAGTCGTGGTAGTAGTGGAAGTAGTACTAGCAGTAGTAACAAAAGTTGTAATAGTAGTATTAGTTGTAATAGTAGGAGTAGTAGTAGTAGGAGTCAAAGTAGCAGTAGGAATTAGAGTAGGAGTAGTTGTATTAGTACAAGTAGGGGTTGTAGTAGTAGTAGTAAGTAATAGCAACAATAGTTGGAGTTGGAGTAGGCATCGAAGCTGTAGTCGGAGTAGTACTTGTAGTTGGAATAGTTGTAGTAGTAACAATATTAGAAGCAGTAGTAGTTGTAGTAGTAGTAGTAGTAGTAGTAGTAGCAGCAGCATCTGTACTAGAAGCAGCAGCAGTATTAGTTGCAGCAGATATAGTAGTAGTTATTGTAGAAATAATAGTTGTAGTAGTAGTTGTGTTAGTTGTAGTAGTAGTAATAATAGCTGAAGCAGGATTAGTAGTAGCAATAGTAGGTTTATGAGTAGTAGTAGTTGGAGCAGGCGTAGGAGTAGTAGTAGTAGCGGTAGTAGTAGTGGTGGTGGTGGTAGTAGTAGTCATAGTAGTAGAAGTAGTAGTAGTAGTAGTAGTAGTAGTGGTAGTAGTAGTAGTAGTAGCTGTAGCAGCAGCAACACAAGTAGCAGCAGTAGATGCAGCAATAGTTTTAGTAGTAGCAGCAGCAGTAGTAGTAGTGGTTGTAGGAGCAACAGTGTTGCAGCTGTAGTAGTAGTAGGATTAGTAATGCTATTATTATTTGTAGCAATAGTAGTTGTACTAGTAGTAGTTGTACTAGTGTTAGAAGTAGTAGCAATAGTAGTAGTACTTGTAGCAGCAGCTGTAGTTGTTGTAGTAGTAGTAGTAGTAGTGGTCAAAGGAGAGGAAGTAATAGCAGTAGTAGTTGTTGTTGTTGTTGTTGTTGTAGTAGTAGTAGTTGCAGTAGGAGTAGTAGTAGGAATAGGTATTTGAGTAGGAGTAGTAGTCAGAGTGTTAGTAGTAGTAGTACTAGTAGTAGTAGTAGTGGTAGGTGTTGTAGTAGTAGTAATAGCATTGGCAATAATACGAGTAGTATTAGTAGGGGTATTAGTAATAGTTGTAGTGGTAGTTACAGTAGGAGTTGGAGTAGTAGTAGTTGTTGTAGCAATAGAAGTAGCAATAGTCATAATAGTAATAGTTGTAGGGGTAGAAGAAGAAGTCATAGTAGTAGCAGTAGGAGTAGTAGTAACTGTAGCAGAAGTTGAAGTTGGAGACGTAGATGTAGTAATAGTAGTTGTAGTAGCGATAGTGGTTGTAGTAGTTGTGACAGTAGTAGATGTTGTAGTAGTAGTAGCAGCAGTAGTAGTTGTTGTAGTAAACGTAGTAGTATAAATTGTAGCAGTAGTAGTGGTAGCAGTGGTCGTAGTAGTTGTTGTGGTAGTAATAGGAGTAGTAGTAGTTGTAGTGGCAGCAGCAGTAGTAGAAGTTGTACGAGCTATAGTAGTAGTTGCAATAGTTGTAGTAGTAGGATTAGTAGTAGGAATTGGAGTAATAGTAGTAGTAGTAGAAGTGGTAGTAGTAGCAAAAGTAGTAGTGGTTGTAGTTACAGTAATTGTAGCAGTGGTAGTAGTATTAATTGTAGTAGGAGTTGTTGTTGTAATAGTAATTATAGAAATAGTAGATGCAGTGGTTCTGGTAGTAGCGTAGTAGTAGTAGGCGCAGTAGTAGCAATAGTACCAGTAGTAGTGGTAGTACTTGTAGTAGTTGTAGTAGTATTAGAAATAGTAGCTGCAGTCATTCTAGTAGTAGTCGTATTAGTGGCGATAGGAGTTGTAGTTGTTGAAGTAATTTTAGTAGTAGTCCTAGTAGTAGTATTAGAAGTAATAGTAATTATTGTCACAGTAGTAGTAGTGCTAGTTGAAATAGATGCAGTAGTTGTGTAGTAGTAGCAGTAGCAGCAACAATAGTAGTAGTTCTTGTAATTGTTGTAGTAGTAGTAGCAGCAACAACAGCAACCGTAACAGTAGTGTGAGTATTAGCAGTAGTGGCTATTTCAGTAGTATTAATAGTGCTAGTAGTAGTAGTATTAGTAGTGGTGGTGGGCGATAGTAGTAGTAGTAGTTGTTGTAGGAGTATTAGTAGGAGTATTAGTAGTAGTAGTTGTTGTTGTTTTTGTAGGAGTATTAGTAGTAGTAGTAGTAGGGGTAATAGTTGTAGTTTTAGTAGAAATAGTAGTAGTGGTAGTAGTCGTGGTGGTGGTGGTAGGAGTAGTAGCAATTGTTGTAATAGTGGAAGTAATACGAATAGCAATTGTAGTGGTAGTAGTAGGAGCAATAGTAGTTGTAGTAGCAAGAGTAGTAGAAGTAGCAAGAAAAGCTGTAGCTGTAGTAGCAATAATAGTTGAAGTAGTAGTAGTAGTACTAGCCATAGTGGTAGTAGTAGTATTGCTAGTTGAAATTGTTGTATTAGTAGCAATAGTAATAGCAGTAGTAGGTGTAGTAGTTATGGAAGTAGTAGTTATAGCAGTAGTAGTAGTAATAGTAGTTATCGTAGTATTCATAGTAGTAGTATTAGTTGTAACTGGTATAGTTGTGGTAGTAGTAGTTGTAGCAACAAAGGTAGTAGTAGTTGCAGTAGTAGTGGTAGTAGAAGGAGTAGTAGTAGTAGTAGTAGTAGGAGTAGTAGCTATTGTAGTAGTAGTAGTTGTAGTACCCGCAGTAGTAGTAGCAGTAGTGGTTGTTGAAGAATTGGTAGGAGGAGGAGTCGTAGTAGTAGTAGAAGCGATAGGAGTAATTGTTGTTGTTGTAGTCGTAGTATTAGTGGCAGTAGTAGTAATAGCAGTTGTGGCAGTAGAAGTAGTAAAAGCAGCAGCAATAGTAGTAGTAGTAGATGTTGTACTAGTTGTAGAAGTAGCAGTAGTGGCAGAAGAACTAGCAGAAGTAACAGAAGTAGTAGTAGCAGCAGTAGAAGTAGCTGTAGTAGTAGTAGTTGTTGTTGTTGTTGTGTTAATCATGATAAAAGTAGTAGTGGTCAGAGTAGTAGCAGTGCTAGTAGTCGAAGTTGTAGTAGTAGTGCAGTAGTTGTAGCTGAAGTAGTAGTAGTTGAGGCAATAGCAGTAGGTGCAGTAGCAGTAGTAGTTGTGGTAGTAGTTGTAGCAATAGTAGTTGTAGCCATGGTAGTAGTAGTAGGTGGAGTTGGGGTAGAAGTAGTTGTTGTAGCAGTAGTAGCACGAAGAGTAGTAGTAGTAGTAGAGGTAGTAGCAGCAGTAATAAGAGAAGTAGAAATAGAAGCGGTTTTTGAAGTAGGAGTAGAAGTAGTAGGAGTAGTTGTAGTAGCAGTTGTAGTAGTAGTAGTAGTAGTAGTACGAGGAGTAGGAGCTGTGGCAATAGTAGTAGTAGTCATAGTATTAGTTGTAGTAGTAATAGTAGTAGTAGTAGGGGCAGTAGTTGTAGCAGTAAGAGTTGAAGTAGCAGTAGTTGGAGTAGTAGAAGTAGTAAAAGCTATAGTAGTCATAGTTGTGGTTGTAGTAGTAGTAGTAGTAGTAGTAGTCGTTGTTGTTGTAGTAGAAGTATTACAAGTAGTAGTAGTGAAGGTACTAGTAGTACTAGTAATAGTACTAGCAGCAGTAGCAATAGTAGTTGCAGTAGTGGTAGTAGTAATTATTGTAGAAGTAGTTGCAAAAATAGTGCAGTAATAATATCAGTAGTAGTAGTAGTAGAGGTATTAGTAGTAGTGATCACAGTTGTAGTTGTAGCAATAGTAGTAGTTCTAGTAGTTGTCATTGTAGTGGTAGTAGCTGGAGTAGTAGTAGTGGTACTAGTTATGACAGTAGTAGTAGTTGTAGTAGTAATAGTAGTAGCATTAGTAGTAGTAGTAGTATTAGTAGAAGTAGTTGTAGTAGTAGTAGTAGTAGTAGTAGTAGTAGTAGTAATAGTAGTAGTAGTAGTAGTAGTAGTAGTAGTAGTAGTAGTAGTAGTAGTAATAGCAGCAGTAATAGTTGTAGTAGTAGGAGCAGTAGCTGTAGATTTAGTAGTAACAGTAGCAGTAGCAGTAGTACTAGTAATTGTAGTCGTAGTAGTAGAATTAGTAGTAGTAGAAGTTGTCATTGTAACAGTACTAGTAGTTGAAGTAATAGCAGTGTTAGTAGTAATTATAGTAGTATTATTCATAGGTGTAGAAGTAGCAGTAGGAGTTGGAGTAGGAGTAGTAATAGTAGTAGTAATACTAGTAGTTGTAGTATTAACAGTAGTAGGAGTCAGAGTAGGAGTAGGAGTAGTAGTAGCAGTAGTGGGAGGAGCAAGAGGAGTAGTAGTAGTCATTGTTGTTCTTGTTGAAGTAGAAGTAGTGTTAGTAGTAGTAGTATTTGTTGTAGTAGTGTTAGTTGTAGTAGTAAGAGTGGGAGTAGGATTAACAGTAATTGGAGTAGTGTTTGTAGTAGTAGTAGTAGGAGTAGTAGTAGAAGTAGTAGTTGTACTAGTAATGGAAGCAGCATTAGTAGTAGCAGTTGCAATAGTAGTAGTAGTAGTAGTAGTACTAGTAGTAATAGTAGTGGTACTAGTGCTAGTAGTTGTAGTGGTAACAATAGTAGTAGTTGTGGTAACAGTAGTAACATTAGTAATAGTAGTAGTAGGAGTAGTGGTAGAAGTAGTAGATGTTGTAGCAGTAGTAGGAGGAGTAGTACTAGTTGTAGTAGTTGTGGTAGTCGTAGTTCTCGGGGGAGCAGTAGGAGTAGGAGTAAGAGTACAAGTGGTAATAGGAGTAGCACGAGATGGAGGAATAGTAGCAGTAGTAGTCGTAAGAGGCAAAGGAATAGTAGTAGTAGCAGTCGTAGGAGTAGGAGTACGAGTGGTAATAGGAGTAGTAGTAGGAGCAATAGTAATCATAGTAGGAGTGGCCATAATAGCAGAAGTTGGAGTTGTTGGAGTAGTAGGCACAGTAGCAATAGCAACAGCAGCAACAATAGTACTAGCCACAGTAGTAATAGTAGCGGTAGTAGTTGTAGTAGGAGTACTAGTAGTAGTAGTAGTAGTGGTGGTGGTGGTATTGGTGGTGGTGGTGGTAGTAGTAGTAGTAGTAGTTGTTGTTGTAGGAGCAGTTGTAGCAACAGTAGTAGTAGTAGAAGTCGTAGTAGCGGAATTAGTAGTAATAGAAGTAGTAGCAGCAGTAGTAGTAGTAGCGGTAGAAATAGAAGTCATAATAGTAGTAGTAGAAGAATTTGTATTTGGAATAGTAGTAGGAGTAGTAGTTGGAGTTGGAGTGGTAGTTGCAAAAGTAGTAGTAATACTAGTAATATTAGTCGCAGTAGTAGTAGTAACAGTAGTAGTGGTACCAGAAGTAGTAGTAGTATTACCAGATGTAGTAGTAGTAGGTGAAGTAGTAATAGTCGTAGTAGCAATATTGGTAGTATTAGTAGTAGTAGTTGCACTAGTAGAACTAGCAGCCGCAAAAGTAGTAGTTGTTGTAGTAGTAGCCATAGTTGCAGTAGCAGCGATAGTAGTAGTTATTGCAGTCGTAGTAGTAGTAGTAGCAGCAGCAGTAGTAGTACTATTAGTAGTGGTAGTAGTATTAGTTGTAGTAGTAGAAGTAGGACTAGTAGTAGCACTAGTGGTAATAATAGTAGTAGCACCAGTAGTAGTAGTTGTAGTAGTTATTGCAGTAGTAGTTGTAGTAGTAGTCGTAGTAGTTTGAGAAGTAGTAGTAGTAGCAGTAGAAGTAGTAGAAGTAGTAGTAGTAGCTTAGTAGTTGTATTTGTCATAATATTTGTCGCAATAGTAGTACTAGCACTAGTAGTAGTAGTAATAGTAGCAGTAGTTGTAATAGGAGAAGTAGAAGTTGAATAAGTAGCAATTGTAGTAGCAGAAGTAGTATTAGCAGTAGTTGTATTAATAGTTGTAGTAGTAGCAGTAACAGTAGTAGTCCCAACGGAAGTAGTGGTAGTTGCAATAGTAGTATTAGTAGTACTAGAAATAGATGTAGTATTAGTAATAGTAGTAGTAGTAGTAATAGTTGTAGTAGTTGTAGTAGTAGTACTAGTAGTAGCAGTAATAGTAGAAGTAATAGATGTAGTAATAGTAGTCATAGTAGTCATACCAGTAGTAATAATAGCAACAACAGTAGCAGTAGCAGTAGCAGTAGTAGCAGTACTATAGTGATAGTCGTCATAGCAGTCGTAGCAGCAGAAAAAGTAGCCGTAGCAGCAGCAGTAGTAGTAGTAGCAGCAGTAGCAATAATAGCAATACAAGTAGACGTTGTAGAAGTAGTAGTTGTTGTAATAGCTATTGTCGTACGAGTATCTGTTATAGCAGCATTAGTTGTGGTGGACGTAGTAATAGGAGTAGTAGTAGCTGTAGGAAAAGGAGTAGTAGTATAAGCTTTAGCAATAGTAGTATTAGTAGTAGTTGAAGTAGTAATAGTAGTACCTGTAGTAGCTGAAATAGCAGTATTTGTTGTAGTTGTACCAACAATAGTAGTTGTAGTAGTAGTCATAGTAGTGGTAGAGCAAATAGTAGTCCTAGTAGTGGTAGTAGTAGTAGATGTAGTAGTAGGAGTGCTAGAAGTAGTAGTAGAAGTAGCAGTAGTAGTTGTAATAGTAATAGCAAAAGTAGCAGCCGTAGTAGTTGTAGTTGTAGTAGGAGTAATAGCAGTAGAAGTTGCAGTTGTCGTAGCATTTGAAGTAGTGGTAATAGCAGCAGTAGCTGTAGGATCTGCAGTAGTCGTAGCAATAGTTGTAGTAGTAGCAGTACTAGTTGTAGGAGTAGTACAAATAGTAGCAGAAGTAGTTGTAGTAGGTAATGGAATTAGTGGTGGTGGTGGTGGTGGTAGTAGTAGTAGTAGTCGTAGTAGTAAGGGAAGTAATAGTAGTTGTAGTAGTAGTAGTAGTAGTAGTAGTAGTGGTAGTTGGACTCGTCGCACTAGTAGCAACAACAGCAGCAGCAGTAGAAGTCGTAATAGAACTAGAAGCAGAAGTAGTAGCAGCAGCGGCAGTTGTAGTAGTTGTAGTAGTAGTTGTTGTAATACTAGTAGTAGCAGTAGTAGTAGTAGCGACAGTAGTATTAGCTGGAGTAGAAGTAGCAGTAGTCATAATAGTAGTTGGCAAAGTTGTAGTAGTAGGAATAGTTGAAGCAACAACATTATTAGTAATAGTAGTTGTAGGAGTAGTAGTAGCAGTAGTAGGAGCAACTATAGTACTAGTAGTTGTCGTAGCAGCAGCTATAGTAGAAGTAGCAGCAGTAGTAGTAGTAGTAGCAATAGTTGCAGCAGCTGTGGTAGTAGTAGTAGTAGTAGAGACATGAGAAGTAATAGTGGTAGTGGTAATAGTAGTAGTAGTAGTATTAGTAGTCGCAGTAGTCGTAGCAGAAGTTGCAACAGTAGGGGTTCGTTTGTTTCTAGATGAAGCTCAGAATCATCTCGGACTGACTAGTCTACTATCCAAACACCAAAAATTTGACCAGACTAACATTATCTAATTTAATTAAATTATAAATGGGAAACGACTAAAATGCCCTCGGTGCATCCTGGACTGACCGCGCGAGCTCATCGTCCGAGTTGCCCGTGCGAGCTCACCTGACGAGCTCCCCGCGTGAGCTCGCTCGACGCGCCGTAGCTGATCGGATACGACAGAGTCGACGGTGAGGACGAAGAGATATTTAAAGTAGAAGCTGAGGGTAAAATGGTTCAAAAAATTTTGAACCATTCCCTAGTCAGATCAGTAACCAAACACGATTTTGTTGACTACATTATCTTTTTACACTTTAGTCCCTAGTAGTATCAGAGTAGTAGTAGTTGTTGTAATAGTAGTAGTAGTAGTAGTAGTAGTAGTAGAAATAGTAGTAGTAGTAGTAGTGGTAGTAGTAGGAATAGTGATAGTAGTAGTAGTAAGAGCAGTAGCAGTAGTAACCGTAGTAGCGGGAGTAGCAGTAGTAGTAGCATTTGTTGTTGTAATAGTACTAGTAGCTCTAGTAATAGTGGTAGTAGTTGTTATAGTTGTAATTGTAGTAGTGGTAGTAAGTGTAGTAGTTGTAGTAGCAATAGCTGTAGTAGCAACATTAATAGTAATAGTAGTAGTAGCCGTAGCAGCACTAGTAATAGTAATAACAGTTGTTGTAGGGGTAGTAGTGGTGTTAGTAGTAGAATAAGTAGCTGTAGTAGTAGGAGTAGTAGTGCTAGTAGTAGTAGTGGTAGTACTGGAAATAATATTAGTAGTTGTTGCAGTAGCAATAGTTGCAGTTGTAGTAGTAGCGGAAGTATTCAGAGTTTCAAAAGTTGTTGTAGCAGTAGCTGAAGTAAAAGTAGCAACAGTAGTTGTAGTAGTAGTAGTAGTAGTTGAAGTAAAAGTAATAGCAGAAGTTGAAATAGAATAAGTAGAAGCTGCATTAGTAGTTAGAGTAATAGTAGTAGAAGTAGTAGTAGTTGTTGTTGTAGTCATAGTAGAACTAGCAGAAGTAGGAGAAGTAGCAGTAGTTCTAGTAGTCACAGTAGTAGCAGCAATAGTAGTAGAAGTAATAGTAGGAGTAGCAGTAGCAGTAGAAGTAGTAGTAGTTGTTGTAGCAGTAGTCATAGTATTACTAGCAGTCATAGTGGTAGTAGCCACAGTAGTAACATAAGTAGTAGCAAAAGTAGTAGAAGTATCAGTAGTAGTAGCAAAAGTAGTAATAGGAACAGTAGTAGGTGCAATATTAGTAGAGTAGGAGAAGTAGCAGCTGAAGTTGTATTAAGAGTAGTAGAAGTAGTAGAAGCTGTTGTAGCACTAGTTGAAGTAGGAACGGTAGTAATAGTATGAGCAGTAGGAATAGGAGTATCAGTAGTAGCACTAGTGTTAGTGGTGGTGGTGGTAGTAGTAGTAGTAGTTGGAGTAGCATTAGTACTAGCTGCAGTAGTAGCAGTCGTAGCAGTAGTTGCAGTAGTAGAAGGAGTAGTACCAGTACTAGTAGGAGTACTAGTTGGAGTTGTAGTAGTAGAAGTGGTAGTAGTAGTAGCTGCAGTAGTAGTGGTGGTGGCTATAGTAGTAGTAGTTGTTGTTGTTGTTGTAATAGTAGTAGTAGTAGTACTAGTTGAAGCAGTATTAGTAGTAGCAGCAGTAGTAGTAGTAGTAGTAGTAGTAGTAGTAGAGGTAGTAGTAGTTGTTGTCATAGTAGCCGTAGGAGTAGTAGTAGTAGCAGTAGTGGTAGAAGTATCTGTAGTAGTAGCTGAAGTGGGAGTAGTGCTAATAATAGTGGTAGGAGTAGCAGTAGTGGTTGTAGCGATAGTAGGAGTTGTAGTAGTATTAGTAGTATTAGTAGCAGTAGTACTAGTAGTAGGAGTAGTAGCAGAAGTAGTGGTTGTAGGAGAAGAAGTAGTCGTACCAGTAGCAGTAGAAGTAGCTGTAGTAGTGGTAGTAGTCAGAGTATTTGTGGGAGTAGTAGTACTAGTAGCAGTAGTATTTGAAGTTGTAACTGTAGTACTTATAGAAGAAGTAGTAGTAGCAGTAGTAGAAGTCACAGTTACAGCTATTGCAGCAGTAGAAGTAGTAGCAGTAGTAGTGAAAATACTAGTAGTAGTAGTAGTAGTTGTTGTTGTTGTTGTTGTTGTCGTTGTTATAGTAGTAGTAGTAGTAGTAATAGTTGCAATAGTAGCAAACAGAGTGGTAGTAGTAGTATTAGTAGTAAAAACAGCCTAGTAGTTGTAGAAGTATTAGTTGTAGTGGTCGTAGTTGTAGTAGTAGTGGCTGTAGTACTAATCGCAACAAAAGTAGCCGCAGTGGTAGTAGAAGAAGTAGTAATATTATTAGTAGGAGTATCAGTAGTAGCAGTTGTGGTTGTAGTAGTTGTAGAAGTGGGAGTATTAGTCGTAGTACTAGGTGTTGTAGTAGTAGGAGTAGGAGAAGTAATAGTATAAGCAGTAGTGGTAGTAATGGTAGTAGTAGTATTAGTTGTAGTAGTAGTGGTGGTAGCAGTGGTAGTAGAAGTAGCAGTAGTTGTGGTAGTAGTAGTTGTAGGGGGAGAAGTAGTAGTAGTAGTAGTAGAAATACTAGTCGTAGTAGTAGTAGCAATAGTAGTTGTAGTTGTAGTTGTAGTAGTAGTAGTAGTAATAATACTAATAGTATTAGTAGTAGTGGAATTACTAATAGTAGTAGAAGTAGTAGCAGTAGGAGTAGCAGTAGTAGCAGATGTAGCAGAAATAGTAGTAGGAGTAGTTGTTGTAGTAGTAGTCTTAGTAGTAGAAGTAGTCGTAGTAGTAGCAGTAGTAGTGGTAGTAGCCGTAGTAGTAGTAGAAGTGTAGCAGTAGTACTAGTAGCATCAGAAATAGTAGCAGAAGTAGTAATAGCAACAAGAGTAGGGGCAGTATTAGTAGTGGTAGTCAAAGTAGCAGCAGGAGTAGTAGCAGCAGCAGTAGTAATCGAAGTAGTTGAAACCGTTATAGCACTAGTAGACGTAGCAGTGTTAGTAATAATAGAAGTAGTAGCAATAGTAGGAGTAGCAGTAGCAGCAGGAGAAGTATAAGTAGTTGTAGTACCAGCTGAAGTAGTTGTATCATTAGTAGCGGTAGTGGTTGTGGAAGTTGTTGTAGTTGGAGTAGTAGTTGTAGTAGTAGCAGTGGTAGTAGCAGTAATAGTAGCAGTAGTAGTAGTTGTTGTAGTAGTATTATTATCAGTAGTAGTAGCAGTCGTAGTAGAGTCATAGTAGTTGTAGAAGGAGAAGTAGCAGTAATAGTAGGAGTAGCAGTTTCAGTTGTAGCTGTAATAGTAATAGTGGTAGCAGTAGTAGTAGTAGTAGGAGTACCATTAGTAAATGTAATAGTAATTGTAGCGGGAGTGGCCGAAGTAGTAGCTGTAAAAGTAGGCGTAGAAGTAGAGCAAATAGTAGCCCAAGTTATAGTAGCAACAATAGTGGTATTAGTAATAGTTGCAGTTGTTATAGCAGCAGTAGTAGTAGCAACAGTAATAGGAGTTGTTGTTGTTGTAGTAGTAGTTGTTGTATTACGAGCAGTAGTATTAGTATTTGCAGTTGTAGCAGTAGTAGTGGTAGACATAGCAATTGTGGCAGTGGTAGTAGCAGCTATTGTAATGGTAGCAGTAGTCGTAAGAGTAGGAGAAGTAATAGCAGCAGTAGGAGCTGCAACAACAGCAGTAGAAGTAGTTGCTGTAGTACTACTAGTAAAGGTAGTAGTAGCTGAAATAGTAGTAGTAGTAGTAATAATAATAATAATAGCAGTAGCTGTAGGAGTAGTAGTTGCAATAGTAGTAGAAGTAATAGTAGCAGGAGGAGTAGTAGTAATAACAAAAGCGGAAGTAGCAGAAGAGATAGTTGTAGCTATAATAGCAGTCGTAGTCGTAGTAGAAGTAGTTATAGTAGCAACAGTAGTACTAGTAGTAGTATTTGTACGGTAAGTAGTAGTAGTAGTAGCAGCACTAGTAGCAATGGCAGCAGTAGTTGTTGTAGTAGTACTCGGAGATGTAGTACCAGTAGTAGTAGTAGTAGCAGTGGTAGTAGTAGGATCAGTAGTAGTTGTAGCAATCACAGCAGTAGTAGCAATACCAGTAGGGTAGTAGTAGAAGTAGTAGCAGAAGTAATACTAGTTGTAGTAGTACTAATAGTGGCAGTGCTAGTTGTATTATTTGTGGTAGTAGTAGTTGAAGCAGTAGTAGTAGTCATAGTAACAGTAGTAGCAGCAGTAGCAGTTGGAGTAGTAGTTGTAGTATTAGTTGTAGCAGCAGTAGCAATAGTTGCCATAGTAACAGTAGTTGTAGAAGTATTTGTAGTAGTAGAATTGAAGTAGCACTAGTAGCAGATGTAGCAATAGAAGTGGCAATAGAAGTAGTGGCAGTAGTAGCAGGAGTAGCAGTAATAGAAATAGTAGCAGTCATAGTACTAGAAGAAGTAGTAGTAGTAGTAGCAGTAGAAGTAGTAGTAGCTGCACTAGTAGTAGTAGTAGCACTTACTGTAGTAGTTGTTCTAGCAGCAGTAGTAGTAGTAGAAGCCGTAGTAGCTGTAGCAGCAGCAGGCATAGTAGTAGCAGTACCAGTATTAATAATAGTAGTAGTAGCAGTAGTAGTAGCTGAAGTAGTAGTAGTAGTAGTAGTAGGTGTCGTAGTAGTAGTACTATTGTTAGTTGTTATAGTAGTACAAGTAGATGAAGTAGTTGCAGCAGTAGTAGCTGAAGCAGCAGTTATAGGAGTAGTTGTAGCTATTGTAGTAGTAGTAGAAGCTACAGCAGTAGTAGTAGTAGTAATGGAAGCAATAGCAGCAGCACTAGTAGGAGTAGTAGCAGTAGTAATAGTAATAGAAGATGTTGTAGCTGATGTTATGAAAGTTGTAGTAGTTGTATTATTAGCTAAAGCTATAGTAGTAGTTGTACTCATTGCAGTATTTGGAGTAGTAGCACCAATAGTAGTAGCAGTAGTAATAGTAGTAGAATATGTTGTAGCTGATATTGTAACAATTGTAGTAGTAGTATTAGTAGTAGAAGCAGTAGTAGCTATTGTCGTAGTTGAAGTATTAGTAGTAGTAGCACCAGTAGTAGTAGTCGTAGCATCAGTTTTAGAAGTTGTAGTAGTAGTAGTGATAGTAGTAGTAGCAGCAAAATTAGTAGTAGTAGTGGTTGCAGTGGAATCAACATTAGCAGTACTGATAGAAGCAATTGCAGTATTAGCAGTTGGAGTAGCAGTAGAAGTAATAACATTGTAATTAGTAGAAGTTGTTGCAGTGGTAGTAGTAGTAGCATTAGTAGCAGAAGTAGCAGCAGCAGTAGTAGTAGTTATTGTGGTAGTAGAAGCAAGAGCAATCTAGTAGCAGTAGTAGTTGTAACAGAAGTTGTAGTAATAGGAGAAGTATAGCAGTAGCAGCACTAGTAGTAGTAGTGGTAACTGCGGTAGCAGTAGTTGTTGCAGTAGTAGTAGTAGTAGTTTTTGTAATTATTGTAGGAGAAGTTGTAGTAGCAGTAGTAGTAGTAGTTCTAGTAGTAGTACTAGCAGTAGCCGTAGTAGCCAAAGTAGCAGTTGCAGTAGCAGCAGTAGTACTATTAGTAGCAGTAAAAGTAGTAGTAGCAGCAACATAAGTAATAGTAATAGTAGTAGTAGTAGTAGCATTAGTAGTAGCTGATGTACTATCAGTATAGAAGTAGTAGTAGCTACAACAATTGTAGCAGCAGTAGTAGCAGTAGTAGGGTCATAGCAGAAGTAGTAGTAGTAGTAGCAGCAGTAGCGTTAATCGTTGTAGCAGCAGTAGCGTTAGTCGTTGTAGCAGTAATAATAGTTGTAGTAATAACTGCATTAACAGTGGCACTAGTAGTAGTAGAAATAGTAGTAGCAGTAGCAGTAATAGTACTCATAGTAGTAGTAGTATTAATAGTAATTGTAGTTGCAATAGGGGAAGTAGTAGTAGTTGTAGTAGTTGTAATAGTAGTAGTAGCAATAGTGGTACCAGAAGTGGTAGAGTTTTTGTAGCAGTAGTATTAGTTATAGTGGTATTAGTTATAGTAGTAGTTTTAGCAGCAAAAGTAGGAGTAAGTGTAGTATAAGTAGCAGTAGCAGTAGCAGTAGTATTAGTAGTAGTTTTAGTAGTGGTAGTAGTAGTAGGAGTAGTAGTAGGACAACTGGCAGTAATAGCAACAGTTGCAGAAGTAGTAGGAGCAGCAACAGTAGTAGTAGTACTAGCAAAGGTAGTAGTAGTAGTAATAACAGTAGAAGAAGGCGTAGTTGTTGTTGTTGTTGTTGTAGCAACAGTTGTAGTAGTAGCAGTAGTAGTAGAAGTAGTAGTAGTAGCATTTGTAATTTAGTGGCGGTAACTATAGTCGTAGCAGTAGTAGTAGAGGTAGTAGTAGTAGTAGTTGTTGTTGTTGTTGTAGCAACAATAGCAGTAGTAGCAGTAGTTATAGAAGTAGTAGTAGTAGCAGTAATAATTATAGTGGCAGTCGAAGAAATGGTAGCTGTAGTAGTAAAAGTAACCGTAGTAGCAGCATTAGTAGTAGTAGCTATCGTAATAGTAGTAGCAGCATTAGCTATAGTAGCAGTCGTAGTAGTAGTAGCAAAAGCAAAAGTAGTAGTAGAAGTAGTAACAGAATTAGAAGTAGTAGAAGTAATAGTAGTAGTTGTAGTAGTAGTAGAAGCAGCAGTAGTAGTGATAGTTGTAGCAGTGGTAATTGAAGTAGGATAGGTAGTAATAGTAAAAGAAGTTGTAGCAACAGCAGTAGTAGTATTAGTAGCAGTTGTCGTACTCATAATAGTAGTAGCAGTTGCAGTGGTATTAATGGCAGTGGTTGCAACAACTATCGTAGTGGTAACAGTTGTAGCAACAGCTATGGTAGTAGTTGTAGTAGTACTAGCAGTAGAAGTAGTTATAGTAGTAGTAGTAGCATTAATAGTAGTAGTTGGAGAGGTTGTAGCGGTAGTGGTAGTAGTAGGAGTAATAGTAGTAGTAGTATTAGCAGTAGTACTAGTCGTAGTGGTGGTGGTGGTGGTTGCTGTTGTAGCAGCAGTTGCAATAGTAGCAATAGTAGGAGTAGTGGTAATAGCGGTAGCAGTACTAGCAGTCGTGGGAATAGTAGTAGCAATAGATGTAGTAGTAGCAGTAATAGCCGAAACGTTAGTAGTAGTAGTAGTAGTTATTGTTGTTGCTGTTGTAGTAGTACTACTAGTAGTAGCTGTAGTGATACTTTTAGTAGTAGTAGTATGAGTAGTATTTGTACCAGTAGTTGTAAGTTTAGTAGTTGTAGTAGTAGTAGTTATAGTAGCAGCTGTAGTAGTAGTAGCAGTGGTAGCAGTGTTAGTAGTAAAAGTGGTAATAGTCATGGCAGCACCAATAATAGTAATTGCAGTAGTTGTACTAGTAGTAGTAGTAGTGGTAGTAGTAGTAGAAGTAGTTGTGGTTGTAGCAGTAGTAGTAGCAGAAGTTGCAGTAGTAGTGGTAGTAGTATTAATAGTCATTCCAGTAGCAGTAGTAGAAGAAATAGTAGTACTAGTAGTAGCAGTATTAGGAGGTGGAGAAGTTGTTGTTGTAGTAGTAGTAGTAGTAGTAGATGTAGCACGAATAATAATTGTAGTAGTAGTAGTCGTCGTCGTAGTAGTAGTAGTAGTTGAAGTAGAAGTAGTAGCAAAAGTTGAAGTAGAAGTAGTAGTAGCAGTAGCAGCAGTTGGAGTAGTAGTAGTAGAAGCAGTAGCAGTAGTTGAAGTAGAAGTAGTAATTCTTATAGTTGTAGTAGTCGAAATAGTAGTAGCATCAGTAGTAGAAATAGTAGCAGAAGTCGTAGTAGTAGTAGTTGTATTAATAGCATCAATGGTTGCCGCAGAAGTAGTAGAAGTAGTAGAAGTAGTAGCAGCAATAGTAGTAGAAGCAACAGTAGCAGATGTAGTTACAGAAGTAGTAGTTGTAGTAGCTATAATAATTGGAGCAGCAGTGGTTGTCGTTGTTGTAACAACAGTGTTAGTCGTAGTTGAAGTTGTATTAGTAGTAGTAGTAGCAGTATATGTCGTAGTAGTAGGCACAGTAGGAGTAGTAGTTGTAGTAGCAGGAGCCGCAGTAGCAGTGGTAGCATTTATTGAAGTAGTAGGGGCAGGAGTAGCAATTGTAGTAGTAGAAGTAGCGGTGGGAGAACTAGTACTAGTAATACTAGTAGTTGGAGCGACATTAGTAAAAGTAATAGTTGCAGCCGTCATAGTAGTAGGTGTGGTAATAGTTATTGTATTAATAGCAGTAGTAGGAGTAGCTGTTGCAGTAGCAATAGCTGAAGTAGTTTTAGTTGTAGTAGTAGTAGGAGTACCATTAGTGAAAATAATAGTAGTTGTAATAGTAATAGTTGTAGGAGTACTAGTAGTAGTAGTCACCATAGTTGTGGCAGTAATGGTGGCAGCAGCAGCAGTAGTAGGAGCAGTTGTAGTAGAAGTAGGAGCAGTAGTAGTAGTTGTAGTAGTAGTGGTAGCATTAGTAGTAGGAGCAGTAATAGAAATATTAGTAGCATTAGCAGCAGTAGTAGTAGCATTTGCAGAAGGAGCAGTAGTAGTAGTAGAAACAATAGTTGTAGTGGCAGTAGTAGTAGTTGTAATAGTCGTAGTAGTTGGACAAGTCACATTACTAGCAGTAGTAGCAGCAGCAGCGACTGTTGTAGTGTTAGTATTAGTAGTAAAGTAGTAGTAGCAGAAATAGTAGTAGTAGTAGTTGTTGTTGTTGTTGTAATAGTAGTAGCAGTAGCAAGAGTATTACTAGTAGTAGTAGCAATTGCAGTTGTTGCAGTAGTCGCAATAGTAGTTGTACTAACAATAATAGCAGAAGTAGCAGCAGTAGTAGTAGTTGTTATAGTAATAGTAGTGGTAGTAGAAAAAGTAGTACTATTAATTGTTGTAGTAGTAGTAGTAGAAACATTAGCAGCAGTAGTAGTTGTAGTAGTAGTAGCCGTAGTAGCGGTAGAAGTAGTAGCAGCAGGAGTTGTAGTAGTAGTCGTAGTAGTAGTAGTAGCGATAGAAGTAAAAGTAGTAGTAGCAGAAGTGGAACTATTTGCAATAATAGTAGTAGTAGTAGTAGAATAAATAGTAGTCGTAGTAGTAATAGTGGTAGTAGTAGTAGCAATAGTCATTGTAGCAATAGTAGTTGTAGTAGTAATAATATTAGTAGTAGTTGAAGTAGTAGCTACTGAAGTAGTAGTAGGAGTAGTAGTAGTAGAAGTGGCAGTAGTTGCAACTATTCTAGTAGTAGAAGTAGTAGTAGTCGTAGTAGTCGTAGTAGTAGTAGTTGTTGTGGTAGTAGTGGTTGTTGTAGTAACAGTAGCAGTTGCAGTAGAAGTTGTAGCAACAGCAGTACTAGTAGTAGCACCAACAGCAACAACAGTAGTAGTAGTAGTAGTAGTAGTAGTAGTAGTAGTAGTAGTAGTAGTAGTAGTAGTAGTAGTAGGACTAGTAGTAATAGCAGTAGGGATAGTATTTTCTTTTGGTGTATTAGTAGTAGTAGCAGTAGGAGTAGAAGTAGTAACAGTTGTAGTAGTGGTAGTAGTAGTCATAATATTAGGATTAACAATAGTAGAAGTAGTGGTAGTTGCATTAGTAGTAGAATTAGTAGTAGTTGTTGTTGCTGTTGTTGTAGTTGGAGTAGTAGTAGTAGGAGTTGTACTAGGAGTTGGTGTAAGAGTGGTAGTAGGAGGAGTAGTAGGAGTAGTAGTAGCAGTAGTAGTATTAGCAGTAGTAGTATTAGCAGTAGAAGTAGTAACCGCAGTAGTAGTAGGAGCAGCAACAACAAAAGTTGTACTAGTAGTAGTAGAAGAAGTAGTGGTAGAAGTCACTGTAGTTATAACAATATTAGTAGCAGAAGTAGTTGTAGTGGTAGCAGTAGTAGCAGTAGAAGTCGTAGTAGTAGTAGTAGTAGAAGAACCAGTAGCAGCCGAAGCAATAATAGTATAGTAGTAGTAGTCGTAGTCGTAGTAGTAGTTGTAGTAGTAGTAGAATTAGTTGTAGGAGTAGTCGTCGCAGTAGTATTAGTTGTACTAGTAGCAGTAGAAGCAGTTGTAATAGCAGATATAATAGTAGTATCAATAGTAGTATCAGTAGTAGTATCAATATCAGTACTAGGAGTAGTAGTAGAAGTAGTATTAGTAGCAGGTGCAGCATCAACAATAGCAATAGTTCTAGTTGAAGTATTGGTACTAGTAGTAGGAGAAGGAGTAGTAGTAGTAGTGGCTGTGGTGTAGTGCAATAGATGCAACAACGGTTGTAGCAGTAATAGTTTTAGTAGTAGTAGTAGTAGAAGTAGTGCTAGTTGTAGTAGTTGCAGTTGCAGCAGCAGTAGTAGTCGTAGCAGTAGTAGTAGCAGTAGTAGTGGAAGTAGTAGCAGTAGTAGTAGCAGTAGTAGAAGTAGTAGTAGCAGTAATAGTAGCAGTAATTGTAGTAGTTGCAGTAGTAATTGCAGTAGTAGCAGTAGTAGTCGTAGTACGAGCAGTAGTAGCACTAGTAGTAATAATCGTAGCAGAAGTAGTAGTTGGAGTAGTAGGAGTCGTTGTTGGTACATTATAGGAGCAATAGTAGTTCTTGTTGTAGTAGTAGTGGGAATAGTAGTAGCAGAAGTAGCTGGCGAAGCAACATTAGTAGTTTTAGGAGCAATAGTTGCAGTACCAGAAGTAGCAATAGTAGTAGAGGTAGTAGTAGGTGTGGTAGAAGTAGAAGTAATAGTAGCAGAAGTAGCAGTAGTAGTGGTCGTGGTAATGGTAGTGGTTGTAATAGTAGTAGTAGTAATACTAGCGGCTGTCGTAGCAACAATAGTGGTAGTAGGGGTTGGAGTAGGTGTGGTACCAGTAGTAGTTGTAGCTGGAGTAGTGGTAGTAATAATAGTAGCAGGAGTTGTTGTAGTAGTAGTAGTGGTAGTAGTCATGGTTGGAGTAGTCGTAGTTAGATTAGTAGTAGCAGAAGGAGTTGGAGTTGGAATAATAGTAGCAGTAGTAGTCGTAGGAGGAGGAGTATTAGTTGGAATAGTAGTAGTAGTAGAAATAGTAGTAGTAGCTATCGCTATAGCAGAAATAGTAGTAGTAGCAGAAGTAGTAGCGGTAGCTATAGTAGAAATAGTAGTAGCAGAAGTAGTAGTAGCAGTATTAGTAGTAATAGTAGTAGTAGCGGTGGTAGTAATAGGAGTAGTTGTAGTAGTAGCTGTCGCAGTACCAGAAGTAGGATGGTTGTGGTAGTTGTTGTAGTAGTAGTTGTTGTTGTTGTAGTAGTAGCAGTTGCAGTAGTAATAGTAGCTGTAGCAGTAGCAGTCGTAGTAGGAGTGGTAGTAGGAGTAGTACTCATAGAAAAGTAGTAGTAACCATAGTGGGAGTAAGAGTAGGAATGGTAGTTATCATAGTTGTTGTTGTTGTTGTTGTTGTAGCCGAAGTAGTAGTAGTAGTAGAAGCAGTAGTAGTAGTAATAGTAGTAGTAGTAGAAGTAGTAGTAGTAGTAGTAGTGGTAGTTGTAGCTGTAGTCATGGGTGTAGTTGTAGTAGTAGTAGTAGTATTATTTGGAGTTGAAGTAGTAGTAGTAGTAGTAGTAGTAGTAGTAGCAGTAGTTGTGGTTGTAGTAGTACCAGCAGTTTTATAAGTAGTAGCAGTAATGGAGGTAGTAGTAGTAGTTGTAGTAGTTGCAGTAGTAGTAGTAGTAGGAGTAGTAGGAGGAGTAGGAGTTGGAGTAGGATTTGTAGTATCAGTAGTAGTAGTTGTTGTTGTTGTCGTAGTACTAGTAGTAGTAATAGTAATAGTAGTAAAAGTATCAGCACTTGTAGTAAGAGTAGCAATTATAGTAGTATAAGTAGCAGGAGTAGTCACAATAGTTGTGGTTGCTATAGGGGTAGCAGTAGTTGTGGTAGCCGGACTTGTAGTAGTAGCAGTTGTAGTGGAAGGAGTAGTAGTAATAGTTGTATTAGTTGTTCTTGGAGTAGTGGTAGTAGTTGTAGCAGTAGCAGGTCTAGTAGTAATATTTGAATTAGTTATAGTAGCAGTAGTCGTAGTAGTAGTAGCCGCAATAGCAGCTATAGTAGTAATAGTAGTACTATTAGTAGCAGTAGTACTAGTAGTAGTAGTTGTTGTTGTAGTCTTAGTGGTAGTAGTAGAAGTAGTAGGAGAAGTGTCAGCATTAGTAGTATTAGTAACAGCAGCAGTAGTAGCGGTCGCAGCAACAATAGGTGCAGTATTTGTAGTATTAGAAGTAGTAGTGGTAGTAGGAGTAGCAGTACCCATAGGAGTAGTAGTTACAGTAGTAATAGTAGTAGTCATACTATTAATAGTTGTATTTGTAGTAGTTATAGTAATAGTTGTGGCAACAGTAGCAGCAGTAGTAGTAATAGTAGTATTAGTAAAAGTAGTATTAGTCATTGTAGTAGTAGTAACCGTAGTTGTAGGAGCAACAGCAATAGCAGCAGTAGTCATAGTAATAGAAGTAGTAGTCGTAGAAGTAGTAGTAGTAGTAGTAGTAGTAGTAGTAGTAGTAGTAGTAGTAATAGTACTAGCTGTGGTAGTAGTAGCAGTGGTAGAGGAGTAGTAGTTGTAGTAGTGGGAATGTTAGGAGTCGTAGCAGTTGTAGAAGGAATAGCAGTAGCCGAAGTAGTAGTAGTAGTTACCGTAGCTGCAGCAGTAGTAGTAGTAGTCGTAGTTGTAGTTCTAGTACTAGTAGTTATAGGAGTAATAGTACTAGTAATGATAGGAGTAGTAGTCATAGTAGTAGTACTAGTACTAGTAGTTGTAGGAGTAGTAGTAGTAATAGTAGTAGTAGGAGAAGTAGTAGTAGTCGTAGCTATTATAGTAGTAGCAGTAGTTGTAGTTGCAGCAGCAGTTGTAGTAGTAGTTGCAGAAGTAGTAGCAGTTGTAGTGTTTGTAGCAGCAGCAGTAGTAGCAGTATGAGAAGTTGTAGCAATAGCGGTAACAATAGTAGTAGTAGGAGTAATAGTAGAAGTAGAAGCAGTAGTAGTAGTGGTTGTAGTAGTAGCGGCTGTAGCGGTAGTAGAAGAAGTAGTAGTAGTAGTAGTAGCAGTAGTAGCAGTAGCAATAGTTGCTGCACACGTAGCGGTAAGAACAATAATAGTAGGAGGAGTTGTAGTAGTAGCAGTAGTAGTTGTTGTAGGAGAAGTTGTAGTAGTGGTAGTAGTATTTTTTGTAGTAGTAGTAGTATTAGAAGTTGTAGTAATATTAGAATTAGTAGTAGTTGTTGTTGTTGTTGTAGCAGTAGCAATATAAGTAGTAGTAGGAGTAGTAGTAGTAGGAGTAGTAGCAGTAGCAATTGATACAGTAGTAGTAATAGCAATAGTAGCAGTAGCCGTGGTAGTAGTAGCAGTAATAGTAGTAGTATTAGTAGGAATAGTAGCGGAGGTAGTAACAGCAGTAGCCGTAATGGTAGCAATAGTAGTAGTAGCGGAAGTAGCAGCGACAGCCGCAGCAATAGTAGTAGTAGAAGTTATAGCAATGGTTATAGTAGCGGTAGTAGTAGTAGTAGTAGTAGTAGTGGTAGGAGAAGTAGTCATAATAGTCGTAATTGTGGTAGCGGCAGTAGAATTACTACTACTAATCCACCTCCTACTTGTGCTACTACTACTGCTGCTCCTACTCCTACTACTACTATAGCCACTTCTCTTGCTCCTACTACTACTACTAATACCACTTCTACTACTACTGCTAATATTATTACTACTTTTTACACCTATTCCTACTCTTGCTCCTACTACAGCTACTCCTACTCCTATTGTTGCAGCTGTTGTAGCTGCTACTTCCCCTGCTACACCTCCTACTACTACTAATACTACTACTACTGCTACTAGTCTTTGTACTACTTTTCTTACTACTACCACCATCACCACGACTACTACTACGACTACTACTACTGGTACTGCTGCTGCTGCTGCTACCGCTACTACTACAATAGCTACAACAACTACCAGTACTACGAATATGACTAATACTCTACTACTTCTCTTACTACTAGTACTACTAAACTAATACAATTACAACTACTAAACTAATACTCTACGACTACTGCAATTGCTACTGCTACTGCTACTACTACTACTACCATTATTACTATTACTACTACTACTACTGCCATTACTACAACTACTAGAACCAGGACTACTACTATTCCTACTCCTACTCCTACTTCTGCAACTACTACTACTCCAACAACTAGTACTCCTACTACTACTACTACAACTGCTACTACGACACCTACTCCAACTTGTACTACCAGCACTACAGCTACTAATCCTAATATTATTATGACTACCACTATTAGTAGTATTTGTAATTGTAGTAGTAGTAGTAGGAGGAGTAGTAGTTGTGGTAGTATTTGTAATTGTAGTAGCAATAGTAGCAGTAGTAACAGTGGAAGCAGTCGGACCAGCAGTAGTAGCAGCAGTAATAATACTAGCGGTAGTAGCAGTTGCAGTAGGAGCAGCAGTAGTAGTAATAGTGTTAGTAACAGTTGTAGTGGTAGCAATAGTAGTAATACTAGGTGAAGTAATAATAGTAGTAGTAGCAGTAGAAGTAGTAGTAGTAAAAGCAATACTAGTAGTAGTAGTAGTAGTAATAGTGGTAGTATTAGTAGTAGTAATAGGAGTAGTAGTAGTTGTTGTTGTTATTGTAGTAGTAGTAGTAGCAGTAGCAGTTGTAGTAGTACTAGCCATAGTAATAGTAGAAGTAGCAGCAATTGTGGCAGTAGTAGCAGTAGCAACAGCAGCAGTAGTAGCATAAGTAGTAGTAGTTGAAAAGCAGTTGGAGTAGTTGTAGTCATAGTAGTTGTAGAAGTAGAGGTAGTTGTAGTTACAGTAGTAGTAGTAGCAATAGTAGCCATAGTAGTAGTAGTTGTAGTTGTAGTAGTAAGAAGGTTAGTAGATGCAGTAGCAATAGTAGTTGCAGTAGTAGCCTTTATAGCAGTTGTCGCGGTGGTGGCAATAGTAGCATTAGTCGCCATAATTGCGGCAATAGTTATAGCTATCGTAGCAATAGGAGCAATAATAGTAATACAAGTAGTAGCAGTAGTAGTAGTAATAGTAGTAATAGTAGTAGTAGCTGTTGTAATAGCAGTAGTATGAATCATTGTAGAAGTACTACTAGTAGTAGCTGTAGTAGTACTACTAGTAGTAGCTATTGTAGTAATTCTAGTTGTAGAAGTAGTATTAGTAGCAACATTGGCATTTGTTGGAGTAGGTGTAAATGTAATAGCAATAGTAGTATTAATAGTAAGACTAGTAGGAGAAGTAGTGGTAGTCACTGTAGTGGCAGTAGTAATAGTTTTATTATTAGTAGTAACTGCAGCAGTTGTAGTGGTAGTAACAGTAGTTGAAGTAGTAGCAGTAATAGTAGTAGTTGTAGCAGTAGTTATTGTAGTAGTAGCAGTGGTAGCCGCAACAACAATAGCAGTAGTAGTGTAGTAGTAGTAGTTATTGTAGTAGTAGCAGTAGTAGCAGTAGTGGTAGTAGTAGCTACAGTAATAGTAGTAATAGCTGCAGCAATAGTAGCAAAAGTAGTAGCAGAAGTAGTAGCAGTTGGAGAAGTCATAGTAGAAGTAGTAGTAGCAGAAGCAGAAGAAGTAGGAGAAGTAGTGGTAGTTGTAGTTATAGTAGTAGTAGTAGTTGTTGTTGTATTTGTAGTAGTCATAGTAGTAGTATTAGTAGTAGTTATAGTAGTAGAAGTAGTAGTAGAAGTGGTAATAGTAATGGTAGTATTGTAGTAGTGGTAGAAGTAGCAGCATCAGCAACAGTGCTATCTATAGTAGTTGTAGTAGTAGCGGTAGTAGCAAAAACAGTAGTTGTGGTAGCAGTAGCAGTATCGTTAGCAGTTGTATTAGTAGTAGTTGTAGTAGTAATAGTAGTCATAGTAGTAGTAGTGGTAGATTCAGTAGTAGTTATAGTAGTAGTAATAGTAGTCATAGTAGTAGTAGTGGTAGATTCAGTAGTATTATAGTAGTAGTACTAGTACAAGTAGCAGTTGCAGCAGCAGCAGCAGCAGCTATAGTAGTTGTTATTGTTGTTGTCATTTTTGTTGTTGCAGGATTAGTAATAGTAGTAGTTTTAGCAGTAGTAATAGTAGTAGTAGTATTAATAGTACTGTAGTAGTAGTAGTAGTAGTAGTAACAGTCTTAGTAGTAGTAGTGCAAGTAGTAGTAGTTGTAGTAGTAGCAGTAGTAGCTATAGTAGGAGTAGAAGTAGTAGCTGTGGTAACAATAGTAGAAGTAGTAGAAATTGTTGCAGTAGTAGTAATAGTAGTAGTAGAAGTTGGGGTAGTAGTAGCAGCAGCACCAGACGTAGTTTTACTAGCAGCAGCACCAATAGTAGTAGTAGTAGTAGTAGAAGAAGAAGAAGTTGTTGTTGTTGTTATAGTAGTAGTAGTAGTAGTTCTAGTAGCAGTTGTACTAGTCATAGCAGCAACAACAATAGCAATAATAGTATTAGTAGTGCTTGTAAGAATAGAAGTAGTAGTTGTTGTTGCAGTTGTAGTAGTATTGTAGGAGTAGGAGTAATAATAGTAGTAGTAGATGTAGTTGTATTAGTAGTAGTAGTAGTAGTAGTAGTAGTAGTAGTAGTAGTAGTAGTAGTAGTAGGAGTAGTTGGAGTGGCAATAGGAGTAGTAGTAGTAGCAATAGGAATAGTAGTAGCAATGCTAGTAGTAGTAGTAGTAATGGTAGTAATAACAGTGCTAGTAGTATAATTAGTAGTAGTAGTAGTAGTGGTAGTACTAGTAGTGGGAGTAGAAATAGTAGCAGCAATGGTAGTTGGAGAAGTAGTAATAGTTATTATAGTTGTAGTCATAGCAGTAGCAGTACTAGTAACAGTTGTAGTAGTCATAGTAGGAGCTGCAGTAACAGTAGCAGCAGTAGTAGTTATAGGAGTGGTAATAGGAGTAATAGTGGGAGCAGTAGTACAAGTAGTAGTAGGAGGAGGAGATGGAGTAGTAGCAGATGTAGAAGTATGGATAGTAGTTGGAGTGGGAGTCGTAGTAGGACGATAGTAGTAGTAGTATAGTAGTAGTAGCTCTAGTAGTAGAAGAAGTAATATTTGTAGTAGTAGGAGGCATAGTAGAAGTAGTAGTTGTAGTATTTGTTGTAGTATTAGTTGAAGTAAAAGTAGTAGTAGTAGTAGTCATAGCAGAGGTAGTAATAGGGATAGTAGTAGAAGTAGTAGTAGTAGGAGTAGCAGCAGAAGTAGTGGTAGGGATAGTAGTAGGAGTTGGAGTTGGAGTAGGAGGAGGAGTAGTAGTAGTAGTATAGCAGTAGTAGTAGTAATAGTAGTGGCTATAGTAGTAGTAGAATTAGTAGTAGTAGTAGTAGTAGTAGTAGCTATCATATTTGTTGTAGTTGTTGTAGCAGTAGAAATACTAGTAGTAGTTGTAGTAGTAATTGGGGTTGTAGTAGTAGAAGTAGGAGGAGTAGTAGTAGTAGCCGTAGTAGTAGCAGTAGCAATAGTAGTATGTGAATGAATAGTAGTAGCAGTCGCTATAGTAGTAGTAGTAGGAATACGAGCAGAAATTGTAGCAATAGTAGTAGCATTAGTAGTGGTCACACCAGAAGTAGTAGTAGAAGCAGAAGTAGTTGAGGTAGCAGTAGTAGTAGCAACATAAGTAGTAGCAGTAGTTGTAGTAGTACCTGCAGCCGTAGTAGTTGTAGCAACAGCAAAAGTAGTAGTAGTCATCGTTGTCGTATAGCAATAGTAGTAGTAGTAGTATTATTCGTAGTAGTTGCTATAGTAGAATTAGTAGTAGTAGTAGTTGAAGTACTAGAAGGAGTAGCAGTAGCAACAACAACAGCAACAGTAGTAGTAGTACTAGTAGCTGTAGTAGCAGTAGTAGTTGTTGTTGTTGTAGTAGTCATAGCACTTGCAGCAGCAGCATCAGCAGTAGTAGTATTAATAACTTTAGTAGTTCGGGTAGGAGTAGTAGTATTGGTAGTAGCAGTAGTAGTAGCAGTACTACTAGTAGTAGGAGAACTAGCTATAGTAGCAGCAGTTGTTGCAGTTATAGTAGTAACAGTAGTAGTAGGCATTGCAATTATTGCAGTACTTGTAGATGTAGTTGTTGTTGTAGTAGGAGTGGCAATTGTGCCATCTGCAATAGTAGTAGTAGTTGGAAAAGTAGTAGTAGTAGCAGTAGTAATCGCTGCAGCTATAGTAGTAATAGTAGTAGTAGTAATAATAGTAGTAGTGGTAGTAGCAGTTGTAGCATTAGCAGTAGTAGTACCAACCATAGCAGTAGTAGCAGTAGTGCTTGTAGTAGCAGCAGTAGTAGTAGAAGTAGTAGTAGTAGCCGAAGAAGGTGTAGTAGTCACCGTAGCTGTAATAGTGTTAGTATTATTAGTATTAGTAGCAGTGGCAACAACAATAGTAGTAGTAGTTGTTGTTGTTGTTGCTGTTGTAGTAGTTGTAGTTGTAGTAGTAGTAGTAGCAATAGTTGTAGTAGTAGTACAAGTAGTAGTAGTAGTAGAAGAAGAAGAAACAACTATATTCGTAGTAGAAGTAGTAGTTATAGTAATTATAGTAGAAGTAGTTGTTGTTGTCGTTGCAGTAGTAATAGTAGTAGTAAAGTAGGAGTAGCAACAACAGTAGTTTTAGTAGTAGTTGTAGTAGTAGTAGTGGTAGTAGCAACAACAACAGTAGTAGTATTAGTAGCAGCAGCAACAGTAGTAGTAGTCGTTGTAGAAATAGTTGCATCAGTAGTAGTAGCAGGAGAAAAAGAAGTTGTTGTTGTTGTTGTAGTAGTAGTAGTTATAGTAGTAGTTGTACTAGTCACAGTAGCAGCAACAATAGCAGCAGTAGTAATAGTTGAACTTTTAAGAGTAGAAGTAGTGGTAGTAGTTGTAGTTGTAGTAGTAGTGATGGAGTTGGAGCAGTAGTAGTAGTAGTATATATAGTCGTAGAAGTAGTAGTAGTAGAAGTAATATAGCAGTAGCAATAATAGTAGTAGTAGTAGTAGTAGTAGTAGTCGTAGTAGTCGTAGTAGTAGTAGGAGTAGTAGGAGTGCCAATAGTAGTAGTCGTAGCAGTAGTAATAGTAGTAGCAGTAGTAGTAGTAGCATTAGTAATAGTAGTGCTAGTAGTACATTTAGTAGTAATAGCAGCAGCAGCAGTAGTAGTAGTGCTAGTAGAAGCAATAGTAGTAGTAGTAGTAGTAAAACTAGTAGTAGTTATTGTAGCAGTAGTAGTGGTAGTAGTAGCACTAGTAACAATCATAGTAGTCGTAGTAGAAGCAGTAGTATTGGTTGTAATAGCAGTAGTTGTAGGAGTAGTAATAGGAGTAATAGTGGGAGTAGTAGTACAAGTAGTAGTCGTTGGATGGAGTGGAGTAGTAGCAGATGTAGTAGTAGGGATTGTAGTTGGAGCAAGAGTTGTAGTAGGAGTAGTAGTAGTTATTGTAGTAGTATAGTGGTAGCAGCTATAGTAGTAGTAGTAGTAATATTTGTAGTAGTAGTAGTAGTAGGAGGAGTAGTAGTAGCAGGTGTAGCATTTGTTGTTGTAGTAGCTGAAGTAGAAGTAGTAGTAGTGGTAGTAGTTTGAGAAGCAATTGTAGTTGGACTAGTAGTAGTGGCAAAAGTAGCAGTAGGGCTAGTAGTAGTAGTAGTAGTAGGAGTAGCAGCAGAAGTACAAGTAGGGATAGTAGTAGGCATAGGAGTTGGACTAGGAGTAGTAGTAATAGTATAGTAGTAGTAGTTGAAGTAGATATAGTAGTAGGAAAATTAATAGTAGTAGTAGTAGGAGGAGTACTAGTAGTGGTAGTAGCTATAGTTGTGGTGAAATTAATAGTTGTAGTAGGAGGAGTAGTAGTAGCAGTTGTAGCTATAGTATTTGTGGTAGTACTAGTAGTAGTAGAAGTAGTATTAGTAGTAGTTGTTGTAGTAGTAGTAGTAGTACAAGTAGTAGTAGTAGCAATAGGAGTAGAAGTGGTAGTAGTAGAAGTGGTAGCAGTAGTATAAGTAGTAGTGGTAGCTATAGTAGTTGTAGTAGCAGTAGTAGTAGCAGTTGTTATCATAGTAGTAGCATTAGTAGAAGTAGTAGTAGTAGAAGTAGCAGTAGTCGAAGAAGTAGTAGTAGTAGTAGGAGAAGTAGCATAAGAGGTAGTAGTAGTAGTAATGGTAGTAATAGTAGTAGTTGTAGCCATAGTAGTAGTAGTCGTAGTAGTAGCAGCAGCAGTAATCTTAGAATTAGTAGTTGCTGTCGTAGTAGCAGTAATAGTCTTAGTATCATTATCAGTAGTAGCAGCAGCAGTTATAGCAATAGTAGTGGCCGTAGTAGTAGTTGTAGTAGTAGTAGTAGTAGTAGTAGTAGTAGTAGTAATAGGAGCTGTAGTAGTAGTAGTAGGAGTAGCAGTAGCAGTAGCAGTAGTAGCAGCAGTAGTAGTAGTATGAGAAGTAGTCGTAGTTGCAACAGTAGTAGTTGTAGTTGTAGTAGTAGCAGTAGCAGTAGCGGTAGTAGTAGTAGTTGTAGTAGTCGCAGTACTAACAGCAGTAGCAGTAGTAGTAGTTTTAGTATTAGTAGTGGTAGTAGCAGCAGCAGTAGTAGTATTAATAGTTTTAGTAGTTGGGGTAGTAGTAGTAATACTGGTAGTAGCAGTAATAGTAGTTGTAGGAAAACTAGTAGTAGTAGCAATCATTGTTATAGTTGTAGCAGTAGCCATTCTAGTTGCTGCAGTAGTTGTAGTAGTGGGTGCTATAGTAGTAGTAGCAATTTTAGTATGAGCAGCAGTAGTACTAGAAAAACTAGTAGAAGTAGCAATAGCAGTAGCAACAACAGTAGTAGTAGTTGTTGTACTTCTAATGGTAGTAAAAGTAGTAGCAGTGATATCGGTAGTGGTAGTAGTAGCAGCAATAGCAATAGTAGTAGTAGTAAATCGAGAAATGGTGGTAGTAGTAGCAGTCGTAGTAGTAATAGTAGGAGGAGGAGGAGTAGTAGTAGTAGCCAAGGAATGTGTAGTAGTAGCGGTAGCAGTTGTAGTAGCAGTCATAGTTGTTGTAGTAGCAGTAGCAATAACAGTAGTTGTATGAATCATTGTAAAAGTAGTACTAGTAGTAGTAGTACTAGTAATAGCTGTTGTAGTAATTCTAGTACTAGCAGTAGTATTAGTAGCAACAGTAGCGTTAGTTGGAGTAGCTGTAAGTGTAGTAGCAGTAGTAGTAGCAAATGTAATACAAGTAGGAGAAGTAGTGATAGTAGCTGTAGCAGCAGCAGTAGTATTACTAGTAGCTGCATTAGTTGCAGTGGTAATAGCAGTAGTTGAAGTAGTAGTAGTAGTATTAGTAACCGTAGTAGCAGTAATTATTGCAGTAATAACAATTGTAGGGGAAACAATAATAGCAGTTGTAGTGTAGTAGTGGTAGTTGTTGTAGAAGTAGCAGAAGTAGCAGTAGTGGTAGTAGTAGCTACAATAGTAGTAGTAATAGCAACAACTGTAGTTGCAGTAGTAGAAGCAAATGTAGTAGAAGTA
Organism: Trichopus zeylanicus subsp. travancoricus; assembly: GCA_005019695.1. Lineage (NCBI taxonomy): Eukaryota > Viridiplantae > Streptophyta > Magnoliopsida > Dioscoreales > Dioscoreaceae > Trichopus > Trichopus zeylanicus. The sequence goes on from RXID01008617.1 coordinate 41,395, forward strand.
GGAGAAGTCGTAGTAGCAGTAGTAGTAGCAGTAGGAGAAGTAGTGGTAGTAGTAGTAGTAATAGTAGTAGTCGTAGTTGTTGTTGTATTTGTAGTAGTAATAGTTGTAGTATTAGAAGCAGCTATAGTAGTAGACGTAGTAGTAGCAGTAGCAGTAGCAGTCGTAGTAATTGTAGAAGTAGCAGAATGAGCAACAGTAGTAATTGTAGTTGTAGTAGTAGTAGTGGTAGTAGCAACAGTAGTAGTAGTAGTAGCAGTAATAGAATCATTAGGAATAGTATTAGCAGTAGTCGTAATAGTAATAGCAGGTGTAGTAGTAGTAGTAGTATATGCAGAAGCAGTTACAATAGTAGTACGAGTACAAGTAGTAGTTTTAGTAGTAGCAGGAGCAGCTATATTAGTAGTAGTAGTAGTAGCAGTAACAATAATAGTAGTAGTAGTAGGAGTAGTAATAGTAGTAGAAGTAGTAGGAGTTGCAATAGTAGCAGCAGTAGTAGTAATAGTAGTAGCAGTAGTAGCAGCAGCAATAGTAATAGTTGTAATATTAGTGCTAATAGTACTATTAGTAGCAGTAGTAGTAGTTGTAGTAGTAGTACTAGTAGTGCTAGTAGTAGTGGTAACAGAAGTAGTAGTGGTTATTGCAGTTGTAATAGTAGTAGTTGTAGTTGTTGTTGTGTAGTCGTTGTAGCAACAGTAGTAGAAGTAGTAGTACAAGTAAAAGCAGTAACAGTAGAAGTAGCAGCAGTAGTAGTAGTAGGAGAAGTAGCAGTAGTAGCTGTTGCAGCAATAGTGGTAGTAGTACTTGCAGTAATAGCAAATGTAGTGGTAGTAGCAGCAGCAATAGCAATAATAGCAGTAGTAGTAGCTGTAGTAGTATCTGCAGTAGTAGTAGTAGCAATAGTAGTAGTAGCAGTAGAAGTAGTAGTACTAGTTGTAGCAGTAGGAGAGCTTGTTGTAGTTGCAGTAGTGGTAATAGGAGTAGTAATAGTGGTAGTAGAAGGGGCAGTAGAAGTAATAGTAGTAGTCATGGTAGTAATAGTAGTAGTAATAGCAGTAGTAGCAGTAGTTGAAGTAGTAGCGATAGTAGCAGTAGTTGCAGTAGTAGCTGCAATATAGATAGTAATAGCAGTAGTAGTAGTAGGGGTAGTAATAGCAAAAGTAGTGGCAGTAGTAGTTGTAGTAGTAGTAGTTATAATAGTAGTAGCAGATGAAGTAGAAGTAGTAGTATAGGTAGTAGCAGCATTAGTAGTAGTGGTAGTAGTAGTAGTAGTAGTTGTAGTCATTGTTGTTGTAGTAGTAGCAGCAGTAGTAGTAGTAGTAACTGTAGTAGTAGTAGAAGTAGTAGAAGTAATAATAGTAGTAGTAGTAGTAGCAGTGGTAGTAGTTGGAAAAGAAGTACTAAGAGTAGCATTGCTTGTAGTTGCGGTAGCCGTAGTTATAGTAGTAGAAGTGGTAGTACTAGATGTTATAGAAGTAGTTGTAGAAGTAATCGGAGGAGTAGTTGTAATAGTAGTAGTTGTGGTAGTAGTAGTAGTAGGAGTAGAACTAGTAGTAATAGTAGGAGTAGAAGTAGTAGTAATAGTAGTAGGAGTAGTAGCGGTAGTAGTAGGAGTTGTAGTTGTAGTAGTTGTCGTAGAAGTAGCTATAGTAACATTGTAGTAGTGGTTGCTGTAGTTGCAGTAATATAGGTAGTTGTAGTAGTGGTAGTAGCCGTTGTAGTTGCGGTAGTAGTAGTACTAATAGTGGTTGTTATTGTCATTGTAGTGGTAGTTGCATGAGTAGTAGAGTAGTAGTAGTTGTTGTTGTAGTAGTAGTAATAGTAGTATTAGTAGTCATTGTAGTGGTAGTAGTAGTACTAGTGGTGGTAGTAGTTGTAGTAGTATTAGTAGTAGTAGTAGTAGTAGTAGTAGTTGGAAAAGAAGTACTAGGAGTAGCAGTGTTTCTAGTTGTGGTAGCCATAGTTATAGTAGTAGAAGTGGTAGTATTAGAAGTTATAGAAGTAGTTGCAGAAGTAATCAGAGGTGTAGTTGTAATTGTAGTAGTTGTGGTAGTAGTTGCAGTAGTAGTTATAGCAATAGTAGCATTAGTAGTAGTAGTAGAAAAGGAAGTAGTAGTAGTAATAATAGCAGGAGCAATAGCTGGAGTAGTGGTAGTAGTAGTTGAAGCTATAGTAGTAGTATTAGCAGAAGGAGTCATAGTAGCAGTGCAGTAGTAGTAATAACAGTAGTAGTAAGAGAGGAAATAGCAGTAGTAGTAGGAGTAGTTGTTGGAGGTAAAGAAGTTGTTGTAGTAGTAGTAGCCGTAGCAGTATTAGTATTAGTAGTGCAAGTAGTAGTAGTTGAGGTAGTTGTTGTCGTAGTCGTAGTAGTAGTAGTAGTAGCAACAAAAGCATTAGTAGTAATAGAAGTAGCAGTAGTTGTCATTACAGCTGCAGTAGTTGTAGTAGCAACAGAAGTAGTAGTTGAATGAATAGTAATGACAACAGTAGTAGTAGTAGTAGTACTAGCAGTTAGAGTAGCAGTAGCTATAGTAGTAGTGGAAGTAGTAGTAGTAGCACTAGTAGTACGAGTATCAGTAGTGACAGTAGTGGTTGTTGTAGTAGTAGTAGTAGTAGCTGCAGTTGTAGTTGTGGCAGCAGTAGTAGTTGTAGGAGCACTAGTAGTAGTAGTAGTAGAAGCAACAGTAGGTGTTGTAGTGGCAATAGTAGTAGGTAGCGCAATATTAGTAGTAGTAATAGCAGTACAAGTCATAGTAGTAGTAGCAACAGTAGGTGTTGTAGTGGCAATAGTAGTAGGTAGAGCAATATTAGTAGTAGTAATAGCAGCACAGGTCATAGTAGTAGTAGCTTCAGTACTTGTATGTTTAGCAGTAGTAGAAGTAGTAGTAGTTGCAGCAGTTGTAGTTACAATAGCAGAAGTAGCAATAGTAGTAGGAGCTATTGTAGTAGGAGTAGTAGTAGAAGGAGCAGAAGTTGAAGTAGTAGTATTAGTAGTTGTTGTAGTAGTAGGAGAAGTAGTAGTTGTTGTTGGTGTTGTTGTGGTAGAAGTAGTTGTAGTAGAAGCAATAGTTGTTTTTGTAGTAGTTGCATAGTTATAGTTGAAGCAGTTCTAGTAGTATTAGTATAAGTGGTAGGAGTTGTAGTTGTAGTAGTAGTAGTAGGAGTAGTTGCAGTAATAGTAAAGGTAGTGAAGTATTAGTAGTTGTAGTAGAAGTAGCAGAGGTTGGAGTAATAGTAGTAGTAGCAGTTGTAGCTATCGTAGTCATAGAAGTAGCAATAGCTGAAGTACCAGTAGTAGCAAAAGTGGTAGTTGTAGTAGTAGTGGTATAGTAGTGCTAATAGTAGTAGTAGTAGAAGCAGCAGTCGTAGTAGTAGAAGTAGTAACAGCTTGAGTAGTATTAGCAGCAGTCGCAATAGTAGCAATAGTAGCAGTTGTAGTGGTCGCTGTAGTAGCAGAGTTAGTAGCAGCAGTAGTAGAATAAGTAGTAGTAGTAAGTGTTGCAATAGTAGTACTAGTAGTAGTTGTAGTATGAGTAGAAGTAGTAGTAGATGCAACAACAACAGCAGTAATAGTAGTAGTCACAATCGCAGTTGTAGTAGAAGTAGCAGTGGTAGTATTAGTTGTAGTCGTAGTAGTAGCAGTTGTAGTTGTAGTAGTGGTAGTAATAGAGTAGTAGTAGTCGCAGTAGTTGTTGTTGTAGTAGTAGTAGCAGAAGTAGTAGCTGTAGCGAAAGTAGTTGCTGTAGTAGTAGTAGTACTAGTAGTAGCAAAAGTACTAGATGCAGTTGTAGTTGTTGTAGCCGTAGTAGAAGTAGTAGCGGTAGTAGTAGCGGTAGCAATAGTTGCATAGCAGTAGTAATAGCTGTTGCAGTTGTAGCAATAGCAGTAGTAGTAGTGGTAGTAGTAGTAGTAGCAGCAGTACTAGTAGTAGTGTTAGCAGTTGGGGTAGTAATAGTAGTAGGACTTGTTGAAGTAGTTGTAGGAATAGTGGTAGAAGTAGCACTAGTAGTAGTAGTAGTAGTACTAGTAGTTGCAGTAGTATTAGTAGCTCATAGTAGCAGAAGTACTAGTAGTAGTAGCAATAGTAGTAGTGGTGTTAGTAGGAATAGAATAGAAGTGGTAGCAGTAGTAGTGGTTATGGCAGCAGTAGTAGTAGCAGTAGTATTAGTAGTTTTGGTAGTTGGGGTAGAAGTAGTAGTACTTGTAGTTGCAGTACTAGCAGTAGTGGGATAACTAGTTGTAGTAGCAAGAGTAGCAGTAGTAGCAGTAGCAGTAGTTGTTGTTTCTGTAGTAGAAGCAATAGCAGTAGCCATTGTAGTTGCTGCAGTACTTGTAGAAGTAGTGGTTGTTGTAGTAGTAGTGGCAATTGTGGTATCTGTAGTAGTAGTAATAGTAGTGGTAGTGGTGGTAGCTGTGGTAGCATTAGCAGAAGTAGTACCAGCAGCAGCAGTTGTAACAGTAGTAGCTACAACAGTAGTGATTGTAGTAGCAGTAGCAGTAGTAGTAGGAGAAGTAGTAGTAGTAGCCAAAGAAGGTGTAGTAGTAGTTGTAGCCGTAATAGTATTAGTATTAGTAGTAGTAGTAGCTGCGGCAGCAGTAGTAGTAGTAGTAGCTGCGGCAGCAGCAGCAGTAGTAGTTGTTGTTGTTATTGTTGTAGTAGTAGTAGTCGTTGTCGTAGTAGTAGTAGTAGTAGTAGTAATAGTTGTGGTAGTAGTAGTTATTGTCGTAGAAGTAGTAGGACTAGTAGCAGTACAAGTATTAGTAGTAGTTGTAGTAGTGGTTGTGGTAGTAACAGCAATAATAGGATTAGTTGCAGCAGTAGTAGTAGTAGTCGTTGTAGAAATTGTTGCAGTAGTAGTAGTAGTAGTAGAACAAGAAGAAGAAGAAGAAGAAGAAGTTGTTGTTGTAGTAGTAGTAGTATTTGTTCTAGTAGCAGTTGTACTAGTCATAGTAGCAAGAACAACAACAGCGGCAGTAAAAGTAGTACTCGTAAGAGTAGAAGTAGTGGTAGTAGTTGTTGTTGTGGTAATAGTGTAGTAGGAGCAGTAGTAGTAGAAGTACATGTAGTCATAGTAATAGTAGTAGCAGTAGCAATAATAGTAGTAGTTGTAGTCGTAGTAGCAGTAGTAGTAGGAGTAGTAGTAGTACCAATAGGAGTAGTAGTAGTAGCAATAGTAGTAGTAGTAGTAGTAGTAGCATTAGTAATAGTAGTGCTAGTAGTACATTTAATAGTAATAGTAGCAGTAGCAGTAGTAGTAGTAGTGCTAGTAGAAGCAGCAGCAATAGTAGTAGTAGAACTAGTACTAGTTCTTGTAGCGGTAGTAGTAGTAGTAGTACCGGTAACAATCGTAGTAGTAGTAGTTGTAGTAGTAGTAGTTGTAGGAGTAGTAATGGGAGTAATAGTGGGAGTAGTAGTACAAGAAGTAATAGTTGGAGGGAGCAGAGTAGTAGCAGATGTAGTAGTTGGGATTATAGTTGGAGCAGGAGTTGTAGTAGGAGTAGTAGTAGTAGTAGAAGTATAGTGGTAGTAGTAGTAGAAGTAATATTTGTAGTAGTAATAGGAGGAGTTATGGTATTAGTTGTTGTAGTATTTGTTGTTGTAGTAGTTGAAGTAGAAGTAGTAGTAGTAGTCGTAGTAGTAGTAGTAGTTTGAGATGCAATTGTAGTTGTAGTAGTAGTAGTGGCAGAAGTAGTAGTAGTGATAGTAGTAGTAGGAGGAGTTGGAGGCGTAGCTGCAGAAGTACAAGTAGGGATAGTAGTTGGTGCAGGAGTTGGAGTAGGAGTAGTAGCAGTAGTAGTAGTACAGTAGTAGTAGTAGTAGTAAAATTAATAGTAGTAGGGGAGGAGGAGGACGAGTAGTAGTAGTAGCTATAGCAGTAGTAAAATTAATAGTGGTAGTAGGAGGAGGAGGAGTAGTAGCTATAGTATTTGTAGCAGTACTAGTAGTAGTAGAATTAGTATTAGTAGTCATAGTTGGAGTAGTTGTAGTAGTAGAAGTAGTTGTGGTAGCAGTAGGAGTAGTAGTACTAGTTGAGGAAGTAGTAGTAGTAGTGGTTGTAGTAGTAGAAGTAGTAGTTGTAGTTGTAGTAGTTGTAGTAGGAGTAGTAGGAGTAGTAGCTGTTGTTATTGTAGTTGTTGTAGTAGTAGTAGTAGTAGTGGTAGTAGTAGTTGTAGCTGAAGCAGTAGTAGTAGTAGTAGGAGCAGTAGTATTTGTAGTAGTAGTAGCAGTAGTAGTAATGGTAGTAATAGTAGTAGTTGTAGGAGTAGCAGCAGCAGCAATAGTAGTAGTAGTAGTCGCTATCGTAGTAGCAGTAATAATGGCAGCAGCATTATCAGCAGTAGCAGCAACAGTTGCAGCCATAGTAGTAGCCATAGTAGTAGTAGTAGTAGTAGTAGTCATGGTAGCAGCAGGAGGAGCCATAGTAGTAGTAGTAGAAGGTGTAACAATAGCGGCAGCAGTAGTGGCAATAGTAGTAGTAGGATTAGAAGTAGTTGTAGTAGCAGTAGTAGTTGTAGTTGTACTTGTAGCAGTAGCAGTAGTAGCAATAGTAGTAGTTGTAGTAGTCGTAGTGCTAGCAGCAGTAGCAATAGTAGCAGTTTTAGTTGTAGTAGTGGTAGTAGTAGCAGTAGTAGTATTAGTTGTTTCAGTAGTTGGGGTAGTAGTTGTAGTACCGGTAGTAGTTGTAGTAGTACTAGTAATCATAGTTATAGGAGAACTAGTAGTAGTAGTATCAATCGTTGTTGTCGTTGTCGTAGTAGCAGTAGCAGTACCATTGTAGTTGCTGCTATACTTGTAGAACTAGTGGCTGCCGTAGTAGTTGTAGCAATTGTGGTTTCAGCAACAGTAGTAGTATAAAAAGTAGTAGTAGTAACAGTAGCAATAGCTGTAGCAGCAACTATTGTAGAAGTAGTACTTCTAGTATTACTAGTAGTAGTAGTAGCAGTGGTATCAGCAGTGTTATTAGTACTAGCAGTAGCAGTCGTAGTAGTAGTTGCTGTAGCAATAGTGGTAGTAGTAGTAGTCGTAGTAGTAGTAGTAGGAGAAGTAGTAGCAATCATAGTAGTAGGAGGAGAAGTAGTAGTAGTAGCAATAGTAATAGTAGCCAAAGAATGTGTAGCAGTAGTGGTAGCAGTTGTAGTAGCAGTCGTAGTTGTTGTAGTAGCAGTAGCAGTAGCCGTAGTTGTATGAATCATTGTAGAAGTAGTACTACTAGCGATAGCAGTAGTGGTACTAGTAGTGGTTGTTGTACTAATTCTAGTAGTAGCAGTAGCAGTTGTTGTAGTAGTAGTAGTAGTGCAGGAGTAGGAATAGTAGTGGTAGTAATAGATGTTGTCGTGGTAGTAGTAGTAGAAGTAGTAGTGGCAGGAACAATAGTAGTTGTAGTAGTAGTAGTAGGAGGAGGAGGACGAGGAGGAGTAGCAATAGCAGTAGCTGTTGTAGTAGTAATAGCAGTAGCAGTAGTAGTAGCAATAGTAATAGTAGTAATATTAGAGCTAGTAGTACTATTAGTAGTAGAAGTAATACTAGTACTAGAAGTGCTAGTAGTAGTGGTAACAGAAGTAGTAGTAGTAGAAGTAGTACTAGTTATTGTAATTGTAATAGTAGTAGTTGTTGTAGTAGTAGTTGTAGCAACAATAGTAGTAGTAGTAGAAGTAGTAGCAGTTGTAGTAGTAGTAGTAGTAGAAGTGGTAGTAGTAGCCATGGTAGAACTAGTAGTAGTAGCAGCAGCAGTAGTAGTAGTAGTAGTAGGAGAAGCAGCAATAGTAGCTGTTGCAGCAATAGTGGTAGTAGTATTTGTAGTAGTAGCAAATGTAGTGGTAGTAATAATAGTAATAGCAGTAGCAATAATATCTATAGCAGTAGCTGTAGTAGTATCAGTAGTAGTAGTAGCATTAGTAGCAGTAGCAGTAGTAGTAGTAGTACTAGTTCTAGCAGTTTGAGAGCTTGTTGTAGCTGTAGTAGTTGTAATGGGACTAGTAGTAGTTGTAGCAGACGGGGCAGTAGAAGTCGTAGTAGTAATCGTGGCAGTAGTAGGAGTAGTAGCAATAGTAGCAGTAGCTGAAGTAGCAGTAGTAGCATTAGTTGCAGTAGTAGTTGTAGTATAGATAGTAATAGTAGTAGCAATAGTAGTAGAATTACGAGTAGTAGTAGTAGTAGTGGTAGTAGTAGCAAAAGTAGCGGTAGTAGTGGTTGTCGTAGTAGTAGCATCTGTAGTAAAAGTAGTAGTATAGGTAGTAGCAGCATTAGTAGTAGTGGTAGTAGTTGTAGTAGTAGTAGTTGTCATCATTGTCATAGTAGCAGCAGCAGTAGTAGTAGTAGCAACAGTAGTAGTAGTAGAAGTAGTAATAGTAGTAGTAATAGTAGCAGCAGCAGTAGTTGTTGTTGTTGTTGTAGTAGTAGTAGTAGTAGTAGCAATAGTTGGAAAAGTACTAGTAGGAGTAGCTGTGTTCGTAGTTATGGTAGCTGTAGTCATAGTAGTAGAATTGGTAGTATTAGCAGTCATAGAAGTAGTCACAGAAGTAATAACAGGAGTAGTTCTAGTTGTAGTAGTTGTGGTAGTAGTTGCAGTAGTAGTTATAGCAATAGTAGCATTAGTAGTAGTAGTAGAAAGGGAAGTAGTAATAGTAGCAATAGCAGGAGCAACAACAGTAGTAGAAGTAGTAGTAGTACTAGCTATAGTAGTAGTATTAGCAACAAGTGTCGTAATAGTAGTGTAGTACTTGTAGTAGTAGTAGTAGGAGAGGCAGTAGCAGTAGTAGTAGGAGTAGTTATTGTAGCAGTAGTGGCCATAGTAGTATTAGTATTTGTAGTATTAGTAGTAGTAGCTGAAGTAGTTGTAGTCGTAGTTGTTATAGTAGTAGTAGTTGTTGTCGTAGCAACAGAAGCATTAGTAGTAATAGTAGTAGTAGTAGTAGTGTTGCAGCTGCAATAGTTGTAGTAGCAACAGAAGTAGTAGTTGAATGAATAGTAGTGACAACAGCAGTTGAAGTAGGAGTAGTAGTAATAATAGTAGGAGCAGTAGTAATACTAGCAGTTGGAGTAGCAGTAGTAGTAGTGGAAGTAGTAGTAGTAGCACTAGTAGTACAAGTATCAGGAGTGGCAATAGTGGTTGTAGTAGTAGTAGTTGTTGCAGTAGCAGTCGTGGCTGCAGTAGTAGTTGGAGGAGCACTAGTAGTTGTAGTATTCGCAGTAGCAGTAGGTGTTGTACTAGCAATAGTAGTAGTAGTAGTAGTTAGAGCAATATTAGTAGTGGTAATAGCAACATAGGTCATAGTAGTTGTAGCTGCAGTACTTGTATGTTTAGCGGCAGTAAAAGTAATAGCAGTTGCAGCAGTGGTAGTTACAGTTGGAGCAGTAGCAATAGTAGTAGGAGCAATTGTACTAGGAGTAGTAGTAGAAGGAGCAGAAGTTGAAGTAGTAGTATTAGTAGTTGTTGTAATTGTAGGAGAAGTAGTGGTAGTAGTAATTGTTGGTGTTGTTGTAGTAGAAACAGTAGTTGTTGTTGTTGTAGTTGTGTAGTCATAGTTGAAGCAGTACTAGTAGTATTAGTATAAGTGGTAGGAGTTGAAGTTGTAGTAGTAGTGGGAGTAGTTGTAGTAATAGTAAAAGTAGTTGTAGTATTAGTAGTTGTACTAGCAGTAGTAGAGGTTGGAGTAATAGTAGTAGTAGCAGTTGTAGCTGTAGTAGTTGTAGAAGTAGCTGTAGCTGCAGTACCAGTAGTAGCAAAAGTGGCAGTTGTAGTTGTAGTGGTAGAAGTAGTGGTAATAGTAGTAGTAGTAGTAGCAGTTGTAGTAGCAGAAGTAGTAGCAGTCTGAGTAGTATTAGCAGCAGTCGCAATAGTAGCAATAGTAGTATCTATAGTCGCAGTAGCTATAGTGGTTGTTGTAGTAACAGAATTAGTAGTTGTAGTAGTAGGATAAGTAGTAGTTGTAATAGTAGCAAGAGTAGTACTAGGAGTAGAAGAAACTGTAGTAGTATTGGTAGTAGCTGCAGTATGAGTAGAAGTAGTAGTAGTTGCAACAGCAGCAGCAGCTGTAGTAGTAGCCACAATAGCAGTTGTAGTAGAAGTAGTAGTGGTAGTATTAGTTGTAGTCGCAGTAGTAGCAGTTGTTGTAGTAGTAGAGTAGTAGTAGTCGCAGCAACAGCAGCAGTAGTAGTAGTAGTAGCAGAAGTACTAGTTATAGTCACCGTAGTTGTAGCAATAGTAAAAGTAGTAGCAATTGTAGTAGTAGTCATTGTAGTAATAGAGTAATAGTAGTCGCAGTAGTAGTTATACTAGTAGTAGCAGCAGCAGAAGTACTAGCTATAGTGGCAGTAGTTGTAGCAGTAGCAGAAGTAGTAGCAGTAGTAGTAGCAGTAGCAATAGCTGCATAGTAGTAGTAGTAGTTGTAGCAGTTGTAGCAATAGCAGTAGTAGTAATGGTGGTAGTAGTAGTAGCAGTAGTAGCAGTAGCTGTTGGGGTAGTAATAGTAGTAGGACTCGTTGTAGTAGTAATAGGAATAGTAGCAGAAGTAGCACTAGTAGTTATAGTAGTAGTACTAGTAGTAGCAGTAGTACTAGTAGCCCGTAGTTGTAGAAGTACTACTAGTAGTAGTCACAGTAGTAGTACCAATAGTAGTAGTGGTGGTTGTAGGAGTAGAGTAGAAGTAGAAGTAGTAGTAGTAGTAGTAGTATTTGTAATTGTAGTAGCAGTAGTAGCAGTAGTAACAGTGGAAGCTGTCGGAGTAGTGGTAGTAGTAGTGGTGGTAGTAGCAATAGTGTGGTAGTAGTAATTGTTGTTGTAACAGTAGTAGTATCAGTTGCCGCAGTCGTAGCAGTTGCCATACTAGATGTAGTAGTCATTGTAGTAGTAGTACTAGTAGTATTAGTAATAGTAATTGCAATTGCAATATTGGCAGCAGTAGTGGTAGAGTGCTAGTAGTAGTAGTAGTAGTAGTTATTGTTGTTGATGTTGTATTTGAAATAGTCATAGTAGTTGTTGTTGTTGTTGTAGTAGTAGTAGTAGTAGTAGTAGTTGTTGTTGTTGTTGTTGTTGTTGTTGTTGTTGTAGTGGTAGTAGTAGTAGGTGGAGTTGCAGTAGTAGCAGTAGTAAAATTTGTAGTTGTATTAGTAATAGTAATAGCTGTAGTAGTAGTAGTAGAATTAGCAGTAGTACTAGTAGTCGTTTTAGTAATAGTAGCAGCAGATGTAGTTGTACTAGTAGATATAGTAGTAGTTATAGTAGGAGTATTAGTGCAAGAAGTAGTTGTAGTAGCAGCAACAACGATAGTAGTAGAAGTAGTTGTTGTTGTTGTTGTGGTAGTTGCAGGAGTAGTAGTAGCAGTAGCTGTATTAGTAGTAGTTGTAGTAGCAACAGTAGTAGCAGTAGTAGTAGTAGTAGTAGCAGTAGCAGCAGTAGTAGCAGTAATAGCAATTGCAGCAACCATAGTAATGGATGTAGTAGTTGTAGTAATTGATGTAGAAGTAGTTGTGGTAGTTTTAGTAATAGTAAGAGTAGTGGTGGAAGTAGCAGTAGCAGCATCAACAGTAATATTAGTTGTAGTTGTACTAGTACTAGTGGTAGCTGCAGCAGTAGCAACAAAACTAGTAGTAGTAGCAATAGTAGTAGTCCTAGAAGATATAGAACCAATAGTAGTAATATAAGTATAACAAGGAGTAGAAGTAGTTGTTGTAGTGGCAATAGTAGTGCTAGTAGCTGTTGTAGCAGTTGCAGTAGCAGCAGCAACAGTAGTTATTGTAGGAGTAGAAGTATTAGTAGTAGTTGTATTTGTAGTACTAGTATAGTAGTAGGAGCAATAGCAGTAGTATTAGAGGGGGGAGTAGTAGTAGTAGTACTAGACGTAGTAGTAGCAACAACAACAACAGTAGTAGTAGTAGGAGTAGTAGGAGTAGTAGTAGTGGCAATAGGAGGAGGAGTAGTAGTAGTTGTTGTTGTTGTTGTTGTAGAAGTAGTAGCAGTAGTAATAGTAGTAGTAGGAATACTAGAAGTACATTTAGTAGTAGTAGTAGTGTTAGTAGTACTAGTAGTGCTACTAGTACTAGTTGTATTAGTACTAGTAGTAGAAGTAGTAGTTGTAGTGGTACTAGTAACAACAGTAGTAGAAGTATCAGAAGTTGCAGTTATTGTAGTAGTAGTAGTTGTTGGAGTAGTAATAGGAGTAGGAGTGGGAGTAGAAGTAGTTGCAGTTGCTGTTGTATTTGTGGTAGCTATAATAATAAAAGTAGTAATAATAGGATAAGTAGTAGTCGTTGTTCTAGAAGTTGTGGTAGTAGTGGCAGCCGGAATAGTTATAGTTGTAGTGGTAGTAGTAGCACATGTAGTAGTAGTTGAAGTAGAACTCGCAGTAGTAGTAGAAGCAATAATACGAGTAGTACCTGTAGTAGCACTTGTAGTAGTAGTAAAAGTAGTAGTAGTGTAGTAGTAGTTGTAGTAAGAGTAGTAGAAGCAGTAGTAGTAGAAGTGATAGTAGTAGTAGTACAAGCAATAACAATAGTAGTAGTAGTGCAAGTAGCAATAGTAGTAGAAGTAGGTGTAGCAGCAGAAGCAGGAGTAGGGATAGTAATAGGAGTAGGAGTTGGAGTTGGAGTAGTAATAGTAGTAGTGTAGTAGTAGTAGTTTTATTAGTAGTAGCTATAGTAGTAGTAACTATAATAGTAGGCAGAGTAATAGTAGTAGTGGCAATAGGAGTAGCAGTAGTAGTAATAGTAGTAGTAGGAATAGTAGTGGTTATTGTAGTAGTAAAAGTAGTAGTAGTAGTAGTAGATGGAGTAGTAGCAAGGGTAGGAGCAGCAATAATAGCAGTAGGAGCAGTACTAGTAGCAGTAGGAACAGTAGTAGTAGTACGTGTAGTGGTAGTGGTAGAAGTAGTAGTAGTAGTGGTAGCTGTAGTAGTCGTAGTAGTAGTAGTAGTGGTAATGGTGGTGGTGGTGGTTCTAGTAGTAGTAGTAGTAGTTGTTGTTGTTGTTGTTGTTGTAGTAGTAGTAGTAGTAGTAATATTTGCGGTAGTAATAGTAGTAGTTGTAGGAGTAGAAGTAGTATTAGTAGTAGCAGTTATAGTAGTGGTATAGTTTTAGTAGCAGTATTAGTAGTAGTAGAGGCAGTAGTGGTAGTACTAGTAGTAATTGTAGTAGAAATAGTAGTAGCAGGAGCAGTAATAGTTGTAGTAGAGGTAGTAGTAGTGGTAGTAGTAGGATTAGTTGTAGCAGGTGAAGTAGTAGTAGTTGAAATAGGAGTTGTAATAGTAGTAATCGTAGAAGTTGTGGTAGTAGTAGTGGTAGTAGTGGTGGTAATAGTAGTAGTTGTGGTAGTGGTAGTAGTTGTAGCAATAGGAGCAGTATTGATAGTAGAAGATGTGGTGGTAGTAGTAGTAGTAGTAGTTGTTGTTGTTGTACTTGGAGTAAAAGCAGTAGTAGTAGTTATAGCAATAGCAGTAGTACTCATAGTAGAAGTTGCAGTAGTAGTAGTAGTAGTAGTACCAGTTGTTCTCATAGCCGTAGTAGTATTAGTCGTAGAAGAAGAAGTAATTGCTATAATAGCAGTAATAGTTGTAGTAGAAGTAGTAGAAGTAGAAGAAGTAGGAGTAGTAGTTGCAGTTGTAGTAGTTGTATTAATAGCGGTAGTAGCAGTGGTAGCAGCAGCGGTAGCATATGTAGTAGTTTTAGCAGTTGCAGTAGCAGTATTATTAGTAGTAGTTGGAGAAGTAGTAGTAGTAGTAGTTGCAATCGCAGTAGCTGTAGTAGTTGTACTAGGTGAAGTAGTAGTAGTAGTAATAGTAGTTGTTGTATTTGTAATTGTAGTAGCAGTAGTAGCAGTAGTAACAATGGAAGCTGTCGAAGCAGTAGCAGCAGCAGAAGGAGGAGGAGTAGTAGTAGTAGTGGTAGTAGCAGTTACACTGGAAGCAGTAGTAGTTGCAGTAGTAGCATAGTAGCTGTGGCAGTAGCTGTAGTAATTGCTGCTGCAGTAGCTGTAGTAGTCGTTGTTGTAGTTGTAGTAGAAGCAGTAGTAGCAATAGTAGTTGTAGTAGTTGTAGCAGTAGTGCCAGTTGTTGCCGTAGTGATAGTAGTAGTTGTATTTGTAGTAGAAAACGTAGTAGAGGTCATAGCAATCATTGTCGTAGAAGTAGTAGATGTAGTTATAGTAGCAGTCATTATAGTAGCAGTAGCAATTGTAGGAGCAGTAGTTGTAGGAATAGTAGCAGTAGTAGTACTTGTAGTACTAGTACTAGTAGTGCTAGTAGTAGCAGAAGTATTAGTAGCAATAGTTGCATCAGTCGGAGTAGCAGTAACTATAGTAGCGGTAGTAGTTGCGATAGCAATACTAATAGAGATGTAGTAGTAGTAGTAGCAGTAGCGGTAGGGGGAGTAGTAGTAGTATTAGTAGTAGCTGCAGAAGTTGTAGTGGTAGTAGTAGTACATGAAGTAGTAGCAACAGCAACAGTAGCAATAGTAGCATAAGTAGTAGTAGTCAGAAAGTAGTAGGGGTAGCAGTAGTAGTAGTGGTAGTTGTAGTTGTTGTAGTAGTAGTATTAGTGGTAGTAGTTGCAATAGTAGCTGTAATAGTAGTAGTTGTAGCAGTTGCAGTAGTTGCAGTTGTAGTAGTAGAAAGATTAGTAGATGTAATAGTAATAGTAGTAACAGTAGTAGCTGTTGCAGCAGTCATAGAAGTAGTGGCAGTAGTAGAATTAGTAGCCATAATTGTAGCAATAGTAGTAGCTATCATAGCAGTAGTTGGAGTAATAGTAGTCGAAGTAGTAGTAGTATTAGTTATAGCAGTAGAAGTAGTAGTAGTAGTAGCTGTAGCAATAGTAGTAGTTGTAATACTAGGAGTAGATGTAGTTGTAATAGTAGTAGCAATAAAAGCAGCTGAAGTTGGAGTAGTAGCAGTTGTATTAGTTGTATTAGTAGCAACTGTAGTAGTAGTAATAGTAGTAGCAAGAGCCACAGAAGTAGTAGTAGTAGTAGTAGTAGAAGTAGTAGTAAAAGTAGTAATAATTATGATAGTAGTCGTAGGAGTAATAGTAGTAGCAGTAATAGCGGCAGCAGTAGCAGTAGTAGTAGTAGTAGTGGAAGTAGCAATTGTAGCAATAATAGTAGTAGCAGTAATAGTATTAGGAGAACAAGTAATACTAGCTGTAATAGGAGTAGTTGTACCAAAAGTTGTTTTTGTTGTAGTACTACTAGTAGTAGTAGCCATTGTAGTAGGAGCGGTAGTATTAGTAGTAGCCGTAGTAATACTTATAGTAGTAGCAGTAGTAGTAGAAGTAGTAGTAATTAAAGTAGTAATAAACGCATTATTAGCAGTATCAATATTTTTAGGAGAAGTAGTAGTGGCACTGGTAACCTTAATAGTAGTAGCAGTAGAAGTGGTTGTGGTTGACATAGTTGTAGTAGGAAAAGTAGTAGCAATAGTTG
Source organism: Trichopus zeylanicus subsp. travancoricus (assembly GCA_005019695.1). Lineage (NCBI taxonomy): Eukaryota > Viridiplantae > Streptophyta > Magnoliopsida > Dioscoreales > Dioscoreaceae > Trichopus > Trichopus zeylanicus. Next base: position 56,804 of record RXID01008617.1, read on the forward strand.
TATTAATATGATAAGTAGTTGTAGTAGTAGTAGTAGTAGCAGAAGTAATAGTAGTAGTAATAGAATAAGTAGTATTAGTACCTACAATAGTAGTAGTAGTAGGAGTAGTAGTAGTAATAGTAGTAGCAGTAGTAGTGATAGCAGTAGAAGCAACAGTAAAAGTGGAAGTAGTTGTAGTAGTAGTAGTAGTAGTATAAGTAGTACCAGTAGTAGTAGCCGCAGTAGTAGTAGTCGTAGCTATAGCAGCAACAATAGTAGTAGTAGTCACCGTCGTAGTAGCAATAATAGTAGCTGTAGTATGATCAGTAGTAGCAGCAGCAGTTGTAGCAGTAGTAGTAGACGTAGTAGTTGTAGTAGTAGTAGTAGTAGTCGTAGTGGTGGTAGTAGTAGTAGTCGTAGTAGCAGAAGTAGTAGACGGAGTAGCTATAGCAGTAGCAACAGTAGCATTAGTAGTAGCAGTAGTAGTTGCAGCAGCAGCAGTAGTAGTTGTAGTAATAGCTATAGTAGTAGCAGCAGTAGTAGTAGTAGTCGTCGTAGTACTAGTAGTGGTAACAATAGTAGCAGTGCAGTAGTGGTTGTGGTGGTGATAGTAGTAGTAGTAGTTTTAGTAGTTGGGTTAGTATTAGTAGTACTCGTAGTAGCAGTAGTAGTAGCAGTACTTGTTGTAGTAGGAGAACAAGTAGAAGTAGCAATAGCAGTAGTAGTTGTAGTAGTAGTTATTGAACATGTAGTAGTAGCAGTAGTAGTTGCCGTTGTAGTTGCTGCAGCACTTGTAGATGTAGTGGTCGCTATAATAGTAGTAGTAATTGTGGTATCAGCAATAGTAGTAGTAGGAAAAGTAGTAGTGGTTGCAGTAGCAGCAGTAGTATCCACAACAGTCAAAGTAATACTAGTTCTAGTAGTAGTAGTAGTAGTTGTAGTAGTGGTAGCAGCAACAGTAGTAGTACCAGCAATAAAAGTAGTTGCAATAGTGGAAGTAGTACCAGTAGTAGTAGTAGTTGGAGAAGTAGTAGTAGTAGTAGTAGTGGTAGTTGTAGTAGTAGTACTAGTAGCCGAAGATGGTGTACTAGGAGCAGTAGCCTTAATAGTATTAGTATTAGTAGTAGTAGTAGCAGCAGCAACTTTATTAGTAGGAGGAGTAGTATTAGTATGAATCATTGTAGAAGTAGTATTACTACTAGTAGTAGTAGTACTAGTAGTAGCCATTATAGTAATTCTCGTTGTAACTGTAGTATTAGTAGCAGCAGTAGCGCTAGTTGGAGTAAGTTGTAAATGTTGTAGCAGTAGTAGTGGCAATAGTAATACTAGTTGGAGAAGTAGTGGTAGTAGCTGTAGTAGTATCAGTAGTAGCTGCAGCAGTAGTTGAAGTAGTTGTAGTAGTAGAAGCAGTAGTAGCAGTAATTGTTGTAGTAGTAGCAGTAGTAGCGGCAACATCAATCGCAGTAGTAGTGTAGTAGTAGTTATTGTAGAAGTTATAGCAGCAGCAGTAGTAGCAGTAGTAGATGCAGTAGTAGCATTGATAGCAGCAGCAGTAGTAGTAACAAAAGTAGTGGAAGTAAGAGAAGTCATAGCAGCAACAGTAGTAGTAGTAGTGGTTGTTGTTGTACTTGTAGTAGTCATAGTAGCAGTATTAGTAGTAGTTATAGTAGTAGAAGTAGTAGTAGTAGAAGTAGTAGTCGTAGTAGTAGTAGTAGTCGTAGTAGTGGTAGAAGTAGCAGCATCCGCAATAGTACAATATGTAGTTGTTGTAGTAGTAACGGTAGTAGCAATAGAAGTAGTAGTTGTAGCAGTATCATTAGCAATAGTATTAGTAGTAGTCGTAGTAGTAGTAGATGCAGCAGTGGTGATAGTAGTAGTACTAGTACAAGTAGAAGTTGTAGTTGTAGAAGTAGCAGCTAGAGTAGTTATTGTTGTTGTTGTCGTCATTGAAGTAGTCGCAAGATTAGTAGTAGTAGTAGTGGTGGTTGTGGTGGTGATGGTGGTGAAAGTCTTAGTAGTAGTAGTACAAGTGGTAGTAGTAGTAGTAACAGTAGCAACTATAGTAGCAATAGATGCAATAACTGCAGTAATAGTTGTCGAAGTAGTAGTTGTTGCTGTAGTAGTAGTAATAGTAGAAGTAGGAGTAGTAGCAGTAGCAATAGTATTAGTAGTAGTTGTAGTAGTAGTATTGGTAGTAGCAGCAACAGCAACTGTAGTATTAGTAATAGTTGTAGTAGAAGTATTGGTAGTAGTAGCAGCAGCAGCAGGAGTGTTAGTAGCAATAGTAGTAGTGGTAGGAGTCATTGTAGAAATAGTAGCATTGGTCGTAGTAGTAGTAGAAGAAGAAGTAGTAGTTATTGTTGTAGTAGTTGTTGTTGTTCTAGTAGCCGTTGTACTAGTCGCAGTAGCAGCAGCAATAGCCGCAGTAGTATTAGTAGTACTTGTAAGATTAGAAGTAGTAGTAGTTATTCTAGTTGTAGTTGTAGTGTAGGAGTAGGTGCAGTAGTAGTAGTAGAAGATGTAGTAGTAGTAGTGGTAGTAGTAGGACTAGCAATAGGCGTAGTAGTAGTTGTAGTAATAGTAGTACCAGTACTAGTAGTAAGAGTAGTAATTGTAGTAATAGTAGTCCTAGTAGTAGTAGTAGTAGTAGTAGTAGTTATGGTATTAATAGTACTAGTAGCGCTAGGTGAAGTAGTAGCAGCAGCAGTAGTAGTAGAAGTAGTAGTAGTTATTATAACTGTAGTCGTAGCAGTAGTAGAACTAGTAACTATCATAGTTGTCGTAGTAGAAGCAGTAGTATTTGTAGTAGAAGTAGTAATTTTAGGGGTGGTAATAGGAGTAGTAGTCGGAGCAGTAGTATTTGTAGTAGAAGTAGTAGAAGTTGGAGGAGGAGGAGTAGTAGCAGATGTAGTAGTAGGGATAGTAGTAGCAGCTATAGTAATAGAAGATGTAATATTTGTAGTAGTAGGAGGGTAGTAGTAGTAGTAGTTGTTGTAGAATTTATAGTAATATTAGTTGAAGTAGAAGTAGTGGTCGTAGTAGTAGTTGTAGCAACAGCAGTAGTAGTAGTAGTAGTACTAGAAGTAGTAGTAGGGATAGTAGTAGGAGTAGTAGTTGGAGTAGGAGTAGTAGTAGTAGGAGTATAGTAGTAGTCGCAGTAGTAGTAGTAGCTGTAGTATTTGTAGCTGCAGTAGTAGTAGTAGTAGAAGTTGTTGTAGTAGTAGTAGTTGGAGTAGTAGTAGTAGTAGGAGTAGGAGTAGTAGTATCTGTAGTAATCATAGTTGGAGAATTAGTAGCAGTAATAGTTATAGTAGGAGTAGGAGTAGAAGTAGTAGCAGTAGTCGCGGTAGCAATAGAAGCAGCAGTCGAAGTATTAGTAGTTGAAGTCCTAGTGGTAGTAGCAACTAAAGTTGTAGCAGAAGTAGTGATAGTAGTACCCGTAGTTATAGCAGTAATAGTTATAGTACGAGTAGGAGTAGAAGTAGTAGCAGTAGTCGCGGTAGCAGTAGAAGCAGCAGTAGAAGTATTAGTAGTTGAAGTCCTAGTGGTAGTAGCAACTAAAGTAGTAGCAGAAGTAGTGATAGTAGTACCCGCAGTTGTAGCAGTGGTAGTAGCAGCAACAGAAATAGTAGTAGTAGTAGTCACTATCATTGTAGCAGCAATAGTAGCAGTAGTAGCAGCTGCAGTTGTATCAACAGTAGCAGTCGTAGTGGTAGTAGTAGTAGCAGTAGCAGTAGTAGTAGTAGTAGAAGGAGGAGTAGTAGTAGTAGTAGTAGTAGCAGCAGCACAATAGTTGTAGTAGTAGCAGCAGTAGAAGTAGTAGCCGTTGCAGTAGCAGTAGTAGCAGTTGTAGTAGTAGTTGTTGTTGTAGTGCCAACAGCTGTAGCAGAAAGAACTGTTGCAATAGTACTAGTGGTACTAGAAGCAGCAGTAGTAGTATTAGTAGTTTTAGTAGTTGGGGTAGTAGTAGTAGTACTGGTAGTAGCAGTAGTAGTCGCAGTACTAGTAGTAGTGGGAGAACTAGTTGTAGTAGCAAGACCAGTAGTAGTAGTAGCAGTAGCAATAGCCATTGAAGTTGCTGCAATACTTGCAGAAGTAGTGGCTGCTGTAGTTGTAGTAGCAATTGTGGTATCAACAGTAGTGGTAGTAGGAAAAGTAGTAGTAGTAGCAATAGCAGTTGTAGCAGCAGTAGTAGTTCTAGTGCTAGTAGTGGTAGTAGTAGTGGTAGCAGCAGCAACAGTAGCACCAACAGTAGTAGTAGTAGCCATAATAGCTACAGTGATGGTTGTAATAGCAGTAATAGTAGTAATAGGAGAACGAATAGTAGTAGTAGTACTAGTTGTTGTAGTAGTAGTAGTTGCAGAAGAAGGTGTAGTAGTAGCAGTAGCCGTAATAATATTTGTATTAGTAGTAGTAGCAAAACCAACATTAGGAGTAGTAGTGGTAATTGTAATTGTTGACATTGTAGTAGTAGTCGTAGTAGTAGTAGTAGTAGTACAAGTAGTAGTAGTAGTAGCAGTAGTAGTAGTAGAAGTAGCAGCTATGGTAGTAGTAGAAGTAGTAGTAGTTGTTGTAATCGTAATAGTAGTAGTAGAAGTAGTAGTAGTATTAGTAGTCATTGTAGTAGTAGAAGTGGTAGCAGCAGCAGCAGTAGCAGTATTAGTAGCAGCAGTAGTAGTAGTAGTATAAGAAGTAGTTGTTGTCATAGAAGTAGTTGTAGTTCGTGTAGCAGATGTACTAGTCGCAGCAGCAGCAACTGCAGTAGAAGTAGTAGAAGTAGTAGTAGCAGAATCAATAATAGTAGTAATAGTAGTATTAGTCATAGTAGTAGTAGGAGTGGTAGGAGTAGCAATATGAGTAGTAGTAGCAGTAGTAGTCATAGAAACAGTTGTAGTAGCAGTCGTAGTTGTTGTAGTACCAGTACCTGTAGTAGTAGTAGTATGAATCATTATATTAGTAGTACTACTAATAGTAGCAGTCATAGTACTAGTAGTAGCTATTGTAGTAATTGTAGTAGTAGGAGTAGTATTAGTAGCAACAGTAGCGTTAGTTGGAGTAGCTGTAAATGTAGCAGCAGTAGCAGTTGCAATAGTTGTACTAGTTGGAGAAGTAGTGGTAGTAGCTATAGTAGTAGCAATAGTAGTGGTATTAGTAGTAGCTACAATAGTTATAGTGGTAATTGCAGTAGTAGTAGAGCAGTAGCAGTAATTATTGTACTAGTAGTAGTTGTACCGGCTACAGCAATAGCAGTAGTAGTGTAGTAGTAGTAGTTGTTGTAGAAGTGGAATCAGTAGTAGTAGTGGTAGTAGCAGCTGCCTTAGTAGTAGTAATAGTAGCAGCAGCAGTAGTAGTAGTAGTAGTAATAGTAGTTATTATTGTAGTTGTATTTGTAGTAGTCATAGTAGTAGTATAAGTAGTAGTATTAGTAGTAGAAGTGGTAGTGGCAGTAGCAGTAGTAGTTGTAGAAGTAGTCGTAGTAGTGATAGAAGTAGTAGTAGTAGTAGTAGTGGTAGTAGCAACAACATTAGTAGTAGTATCAGTAGCAGTATCATTTGTAGTAGTATTAGTAGTAGTCGTGGTAGGAATAGTAGCAGTTGTAGTAGTAGTAGTAGATGGGATAGTAGTTATAATAGTAGTACTAGTTCAAGTAGAAGTTGTAGTAGTAGAAGTAGCAACTATAGTAGTTGTTGTTGTTGTTGTTGTTGTCATCGTTGTAGTAGTCGCAGGAGTAGTAGTAGTATTATTAGTAGTAGTGGTAGTAGTATTAGTAGTAGTAGTAGTAGTACGAGTAGTAGTAGTAGTACGAGTAGTAGTAGTAGTAGTAGTAGTGGTAGTACGAGTAGCAGCAGCAGTAGTTAGTAGTAATTCTAGTAGCAGAATTCTAGTAGCAGTTGTACTAGTCACAGCAGCAGCAGCAATAGCAGCAGTAGTGTTAGTAGTACTTGTAAGAGTAGAAGTAGTGGTAGTAGTTGTAGGAGTAGGAGCAGCAGTAGTAGTAATAGATGTAGTCATAGTAGTAGTAGTAGTAGAAGTAGCAGTAGGAGTAGTAGCCGCAACATTAGGAGTGGTAGGAGTAGCAATAGTAGTTGTAGTAGTAGTAGTAGCTGCAATAGTAATAGTAGAAATAGTAGTGCTAGTAGTACTATTACTAGTAGTAGTAGTAGTAGTAGTAGTAGTGCTAGTAGAGCTAGTAGCAGTAGTAGTAGCAGTAGCAGTAGTTGTTGTAGTAGTAGTAGTGATTATAGCTATAATATTGGCAATAGTAGTACTTGTAGTAGTCATAGTAAAGCAGCAACAGCAGCAGTAGTTGTTGTAGTTGTAGGATTGCTAATAGGAGTAATAGCGGGAGTAGTAATGCAAGTAGTAGTAGTAGTAGGAGGAGGAGTGGTAGCAAATGTCGTAGCAGGGATAGTAGTTGGTGTTGGAGTTGTAGTAGGAGTAGTTGTTGTCATAGTAGTAGTATAGTAGTGGTAGATATAGTAGTAGTAGTAGAAGTAATATTTGTAGTAGTAGGAGGAGTAGTAGCGTTGGTAGTAGTCGTAGTATTTGTAGTAGTAGCAGTTGAAGTAAAAGTAGTAGTAGTACTAGCAGTAGTTGGAGTAGCAGTAGTAGTAGGAGTAGTAGTAGCAATAGAAGTAGTAGTTGGGATAGTAGTAGTAGTAGAAGGAGGAGGAGTAGCTGCAGAAGTAGTTGTAGGGATAGTAGTAGGAGTAGGAATTGGAATTGGAGATGGAGTAGTAGTAGTAGTATGTATAGTAGTAGTACAATTAATCATAGTAATAGTAGTAGTAGTAGTAGTAGTAGTAGTAGCTATAGTATTTGTACTAGTAGTAGTAGCAGAAGCAAAAATAGTACTAGAAGTAGTAGTTGGAGTAGTGGTAGTTGTAGGAGGAGTAGTAGTACTAAAAGGAGGAGTAGTAGTAGTAGAAGGAGTAGTAGTAGTAGTCATAGTAGTAGTAGAAGTAGCAATGGCAGCTGTAGTAGTTATAGTAGTAGTAGTAGCAGTTTTTGTTCTAGCAATAGCTTTAGCACTAGTAATAATAGTAGTTCTAGGAGTAGAAGCAGTGCAAGTAGTAGTAGTTGTAGTAGTAGTATAGTTGTAGTAGCAGTATTAGTTGTAGTAGCGGTAGAAATAATAATGCTAGTAGCAGTAGTCGAAGAAGTAGTAGTAGCTGTAGTTGTAGTAGTTATTATAGAAGTAGTAGTAGTACTACTACTAGTACTAGTAGTAGCAGATGTTGTCGTGGTAGTAGTAGTAGTAGTAGAAGTAGTTGTAGAAGTAGCAGTAGCAGTAGTAATAGTAGTAGTAGTAGTAATAGTAGAAGTAGTATTAGCAGTAGCAGTAGCAGTAGCAATAGTAGTAGTAGCAGCAACAGTAGTAGTAGGAGTGGTAGGAGTAGCAATAGGAGTAGTTGTAGTAGTAGTAATGGGAGTAGTAGTAGTAGTAGTAATTGTAGCAAAAGTAATAACAGTAATAGTCGTTCTACTAGTACTATTACTAGTAGTAGTAGTAGTAGTGCTAGTAGAGCTAGTAGTAGTAGTAGCAACAGTAGTAGTACTTGTAGTAGTATTGATTGTAGCTATAATAGTAGTAGTAGTGGAAGCAGCAGCAGCAGCAGTAGTAGTTGTTGTAGTTGTAGGTGTGCTAATAGGAGTAATAGCGGGAGTAGTAATACAAGTAGTAGTAGGAGGAGGAGGAGGAGGACGAATAGTGGCAAATGTCGTAGCAGGGATAGTAGTTGGTGTAGGGGTTGTAGTAGTAGTTGTAGTAGTAGTTGTAGTATAGTAGTTGTAGCCATAGTAGTAGTAGAAGTAACATTTATAGTAGTAGGAGGAGTAGTACTGATGGTAGTAACTGTAGTATTTGTGGTAGTAGCAGTTGAAGTAGAAGTAGTAGTAGTAGCAGTACTAGAAGTAGTTGGAGTAGTAGTAGTAGTAGGAGTAGTAGTAATAGCAGTAGTAGTAGGGATAGTAGTAGTAATAGGAGGAGGAGGAGTAGCAGCAGCAAAAGTAGTAGTAGGGATAGTAGTAGGAGTAGGAATTGGAGTAGGAGTAGTAGTAGTAGTAGTATAGTGGTGGTAGTAGTAGTAGGAGGAGGAGTATCTATAGTAGTAGTAGAATTAATCGTAGTAGTAGTAGGAGTAGTAGTAGTAGTAGCTATAGTATTTGTAGTAGTAGTAGTAGTAGGAGAAATAGTACTAGTAGTAGTAGTTGGAGTGGTGGTAGTTGTACGAGTAGTAGTAGTAGAAGTAGTAGTAGGAGTAGTTATAGTAGTCGTAGAACTACAGTGGGAGCTGTAGTAGTTATGGTAGTAGTAGTAGTAGTAGTAGCTGTTGTTGTGCTAGTAGTAGCTTTATCAGCAGTAATAATAGTAGTTCTAGTAGAAGTAGTGTTAGTAGTAGTAGTTGTAGTAGCAGTATAGTTGTAGTCATTGTATTAGTTGTAGTATCGACAGTAGTAGTTGTACTAGTAGTAGTAGTCGAAGAAGTAGTAGTAGCTGTAGTTGTAGCAGTAGTCATAGTAGTAGTAGTAGTAGTAGTAGTAGTAGTAGTAGTAGGAGGAGGAGGAGGAGGAGGAGGAGGAGGAGGAAGAGGAGGAGGAGGAGTAGTAGTAGTAGCAGTAGTAGCAACAACAGTAGTAGAAGTAGTTGTAGTAGTAATAGTTGTTGTTATAGTAGTAGTAGTAGTAGCATTAGTAGTAGTAGTAGTTATTGTCGTGACAGTCGTAGTAGTGGTAGTTATGCCAGTAGTAATAGTAGTAGTTGTTGTAGCAGTAGTAGTTGTAGTAGTGGGAGTAGTCATGCCAGCAACTGTAGTGGTTGTTGTCGTAGTCGTTGTAGTAGCATAAGTAGTAGTAGCTGTATTCGTTGTCGCAGTAGTAGAAGTAGTAGTAGTAGTAGCAGCAATAACAATAGTAGTAGGAGAATTAGGAGTAGTAGCAGTAGCTGTAATAGTATTAGTAGCAGTAGCAGTTGTTCTTGTTGTTGCAGCAGTAGAAGCAATAGCAGCAGTAGTGGTAGCAATACTAGTAGCTATCGTGGTAGTAATAGTGGTAGTAGAAGTTGCAGTAGCTGCAGTAGCAGTAGGGGAAGTAGTAGTAGTAGTAGTAAGAGTGCAGGTAGTGGTAGTGGTAGTTGTAGTAGTAGTAGTAGTAGCAGCAGCAGTAGAAGTAGTTGAAAGTAGTAGTAATAGTAATGGTAGTAGTAGCAGTAAGAGTAGTAATAGTAATTGTAGCTGTAGTAGTAGTAGTATTAGTAATAATTGTGCTCGAGGCAGTTATTTTAGTAGTAGTAACTATTATAGCAGCAGCAGTAGTACTAGTAGTAGTAGTAGCAACTACAACAGTAGTAGTAGCTGTTGTTGTAGCAAGAGTAATAGTAGTAGTTTTTGTAGTAGGAGTTGTAATAATATTAGTGGGAGTAGTAGTAGCAGAAGGAGGAGGAGGAGGAGGAGTAGTCATAGTAGTATTAGTAGTATTAGTAGTTGCTATAGTTGTAGTATTAGTAGTAGTAGTTGTAGCAGTTGTGCTAGTAGTAGTAGCAGCCGCATTAGTAGTAGTAGTAAGATTAGGAGTAGTAGTAGTAGCAGAGGTATGAGTCACCGATGGAGTAGTAGTAGTAGTAGCACTAATTGGAGTTGGAGTAGGAGAAGTAGCACTAGCAGTAGTTGCAGAAGTAGTAGGAGATTTAGGAGCAGTAGTATTAGCAGCAGTAATATTATTATTATTAGTAGTAGTAATGGTACTAGTAGTAGCAGTAGTAGTAGTAGAAGTGGTTGTAGTAGTAGTGGTTGGGGTATTATTAGTAGTAGTACTAGTAGTTATAGTTCTAGAAGTAGTCAAAGTAGTAGTAATAATAGGAGAAGTAGCAGTAGAAGTACTTGTAGTAGTAGGAGAAGCAGCCGCAGAAGTAGTTGTAGTAGTATTAGTGGAAGTAACAGTAGTAGTACAGGTAGCAGTAGTAGTACTAGTAGTAGTAGTAGTTGTTGTAGTAGTCATAGTAGTAGTAGCAGTGGTAGTAGTTGTAGTAGTAGTAGTAATAGTAGTAGTACTAGTAGGAGTAGTAGTAGTCGGAGTAGTTGTAGTAGCAATAGTAGGAGTAGTAGTAGTAGTTATCGGAGTAGTTGCTGTTGTTGTAGTCTGAGTAGTAGCAAAAGTAGTAGTAGGAGTAGTTGCAGTAGTAGTTGTTGTTGTGTTGTAGTTGTAGCAATAGTAGAAGGAGTACTTGGTGTGTAGTAGTAGTAGTAGTAGTAGTAGTATGAGTTGTAGTAGTTGTAGTAGCAGCAGCAGCAGTAGTAGTAGTGGCATTAGTAGTAGTTGTTGTAGTTGTGGCTGTGGTAGCAGTAGTGGTAGCAGCAGCAGTAGTAGATGTATGTTATTAGTTATTGTTATAGTTGTAATTGTAGTAGCAGTGGTAGGATTAGTAGCAGTAGTACTAGTAGCAGCAGTCGTAGCAGTAGTACGAGTAGTAGTAGCGGTAGTAGTATTAATAGTCATAGTAGTATTAGTCGTAGTAGCCGTAATAGTAGTAGGAGTAGTTGCAGCAGGAGTAGTAGTAGTAGTAATGGTAATAGTAGCAGTAGTATTACTTGTGGTAGTTGTAGTAGTAGCAGATGTACTAGAAGTAGTTGTGGTACCAATAGTAGCAGCAGCAGTAGTAGTAGCTATTGTTATTATAGTAGCATTAGTAGTAGCAATAGTAGTAGCCCTAGTTCTACTGCAACTATTAGTACTACTACCCCTACTACTGCGACTATTACTACTCCTTCTCCAACTCCTACACAACTGCTTCTACTATTATTGCTTCTGCTACTACTACTATTATTATTGATCCCAAAATGACTATAACTACTACTCCTGCTGCTGCTACTACTACTACTTTTACGACTACTACTACTACTGTTACTGCTACTACTCCTAACACACCTGCTGCTACTACTACTACTACAACTACGATTACAATAGCTATTACTGCCACTACTACTACAACTATTACCACTACTACTACAACTGCTATAACTACTACTACTACTGCTACTACTACTACTTCTACTACTACTACTACTTCAACTACTTCTTCTACTACTACTATTGCAACACTACTACTGCTACTACTAGCATTATAAATATTGTTGTAGCTACTACTATTGCTTCTAGTAATATTGGTGTTGTTGTTGTTGCTGCTACTACTATTACTACAACTACTAGTACTACTATTGTTGTCGCCGTTGCTACTACTACTACAACTACTACTATTACCTATACTACAACAACAACAATTACTACTATTACCTCTACTACTACAACAACAACAACTACAACTACTAATTTTACTAGTAATTCTGCTACTACTACTACTACTGTTGCTACTACTATTACTACAACCACTACTCCTACTACTACTACAACTACTGCTACTTCTACTTCTACTAGTACTTCTTCTACTACTTCTACTACTACTACTACCATTACTACTACTACTACAACCCACTTTTGCTACTGCTCCGACTACCACTACTATTGATGACTACTAAGAAGACTACAGCTACTACTGCTACTTCTACTTCGACTACTACTTCTACTACTTCTACTACTCCTACTACTACTTCTTCTACTCCTTCTACTACTCCTACTACGACAACAACTACTACTACTACTACCACCATGACTACTTTTGCCACTGCTCTGACTAATACTACTATTACTGCTATAAATACTACTACTACTCCTCCTATTATTCCTACTACTCCTACTACCGCTACTACTACTACTACTACTATAATTACTACTATTTCAACTACAACTACTACTACTGCTACTGTTGCTACTACTATCTTTACTACTACTACTACTGCTACTATTGCTACAACTGCTACAGCTACTACTACTATTAGTACTACACTACTACTACTACTATCACTACTAGTGTTCCTACTGCTACAACTACTCCTACTTAGCCTACTACTCCTACTTCTATTGCAACTAGCACTACTACTACTAATGGTTCTACTATTACTCCTACTGCTTGTACTGCAACTACTGGAACTGCTGCTACCACTACTAGTACTACTACTACGTCTACTACTCTAGCTACAACACCTACTACTACTGCTGCTGCTACTCGGACTCGGCCTCCTACTACTCCTACTACTACCATGACAACTACTACTACACCTACATATACTACTACTCCAACTACTATTGCTACTACCACAACAACACCTACTACTAAAATTGCTATCGCTACTTATACTGCTGCTATAACTACTACTACTTCTAGTTCAACTACTACTTTAGCTACTACCATTGCTACAACAATAACAACAACAACTACTATTACTACTACAACTTCTACTACTAGTACCACTTCTACTACTACTATGGCTACCGCTACTACTGCAACTACTACTATTGCGACTACTACAACAACAACTACTACCACTAATACTACTACAACAACAACTACTACTACTCCTCCTAGTGCTACTAGTACTTCAACTATTACTACTGCAATTAATACTACAACTCCTCCTACTACTACTAATGCTTCTAATGCTGCTACTATAATAACAACTACTACTATTACTACCGCTCCAATTACTACTACTACTACTACCACTGTGACTGCTACTTCTACTATATCTGCTACTATGACTGGTACTTCCGCTACTACTACTACTACCACTACTATTGCTACTGTTGTAACTGCTACTATTGCGACCTCTATTATTGCTACAACTATTGCTACTATACAACGACTACTACAACTGCTACTACTAACACTGCTGCTACTACTACTGCAACTAATGCAATAATTACTGCTACTACTACTACTACACTACTGCTACTACTACAACAGCTACTACTTCTACTGCTACTTGATTGCAACTACTATTATTGCCACTACAGCAATTGCTACAACTGCTACAGCTACTACTCCTATTGTTTCTACACTGATTGCAAATACCGCATCTGCTACTGCTACTCCTTCGGCTACAACTACTCCTGCTACTACTACTACAGCTACTATTATTACTGCTACTTATACTACTGCTACTACTACTGCTAATGCAACTTCTACGACTACTACTAGAACTACTAATACTACTGCTGCTGCTGCAACAGCTACTGTCACCCCTATTGCTGCAACTGATACTGCAGCTACTATTGCTACTACTACTACTACTATTATTACTACAACGACTATTACTACTACTACTGCTATTGATACTACTACTAGTACTACTACTAGTAGTACTACAACTTCTGCTACTGCTACTACCACTAATACGACTACAGTGGCTACTATTGCTACTATTGCTGCAACTACTACTACTACGACTACTACTATTACTACTACTAGAATCACTTCTACTACAACTACTATTTTTGTTGCTACTACTCCTACTGCTACAACTTCTACTACTATTACAGCTACGGATGTAACTATGACTACTACTGCTACTATTACTCCTACTAGTACTATATTTACTATTACTACTACTACTAGTTCTACTACTACTACTACTACTGCTACCACCACTCTTATTACAACTGCTGCTACTACTTGTTCAACTTAGACAACTAACACTATGACTACTACTACTACTGCTACTACTTCTCCTACCACTATTGCAACTGCTACGGCTACTCCTACTTTTGCTACTAAAACTACTACTACTACTACTACTACTACTGTTATTACTACTACTACTTCTCATACTATTACAACTACTGCTATTACTGCAGCTGCTATTATTGAAAGTAGTACAACAACAACTACTACTATTATTAATATAGCTACTACGACTACGGTTACTGCTTCTACTATTATGACTATCGCTACTACTACTATTTCTCCAACTATTACTACTACCACTACTACTAATTCTACTACTACTACTACTACTGTTACTACTGTTACTACTCCTAATACTACTATCACTTCAACAACAACTACTACTACTCTTACTACTACAACTGCTGCTACCGCTGCTACGGCTACTACTGCTCCTACTACTACTACAGCTACTACTGCTACTATTGCAACTGCTACTACTTCAACCACTACTACAACTACTAATACTGCTAATGCTGCTGCTTCCACTACTGCTTGTACTGAAACTACCACAATAACAACAACTACTACTACTACCACTACTATTACTATTTCTACTGCTACTACTGCTATTACTAATACTACAACTATCGCAACCACTACTATTAAAGCTACTACTGCTTCTACTACAACAAAAAATTCTACGGCTAATATAAATACTTCCACTATAATAGCCATCGTAGCGATTGTTACAACTACTACAACTACTACCACTGCTACTAATAACACATCTACTACCACTATGACTACTACTACTATCACAACAACAACTACTACTGTTACTGCTGCAGCCACTGCTAATACTACTACAACTTCTCCTAATCCTAATACTACTGCAACTACTACTACAATGTCTACAACCACTTTTACTACTACTACAGCGGCTCCTAACACTACTACTACCACTATAGCTATTACTGTTGTTGCTACTACTATTACAACTATTAGTACATTGTTGTTGGTTCTACTATAACAACTAATATTACTACGACCACTACTACTGTTACTACTATTACTGCTACTACTTCCACTATTACTACTACGATTGTTGCAACTACTTATAATACTACTACCAATGCTACTAATACAAGTGCTGCTACTACTACTACCACCAGTACTACTGCTACTACTGTTGCTCCTAATGCAAATACTATTACTACTACTACTACTTCTGCCGCTGCTATTGCTACTGCTACTACTACTATTACTACTACAACTACTAATATCGCTACTACGCGTTTATGGCAACCACTATTACCTGTACCACTACTGGAACAACAACAACAACTACTACTACTACATCTTCTTCTACTACTACTGTACAACAACTTCTACTGCTACTAAACTACTACTGTAACTGCTGCTACTACTACTATTATTAACACTACTACTACTGCTATGACTTGTACTACTACTACTACTCGTGTTACTATATCTGCTACAACTAATTCTACTACTGCTACTACGAATTCTACTACTACTATAGCGGCTACTACTTCTACAACTACTACTGCTACTATTGCTACTACGGCTACTGCTACTACTGCTACTACTACTACTACTACTACTACTACTACTACTACTACTACTTCTTCAACTACTACTATTCCTAATACTACTACTGCTGCTATTGCTACTACTTCCACTACCACTACTTCTACTACTGCTACTACTACTATTGCCACACCTGCTGCAACGGTTACTACTACTACTACGGCTACTACTGCTACTGCTACTATAGCAGCTACTGCTACTACTACTACAAGTCCAACTACTGCGACTACCTTTAATTCTGTTGCTTCTACTGCTACTACTACTACCACTAATACTTCTACTACTACTGCTACTAGTACTGCTACCGCTACTACTTCCTGTTCTCCTACTACTACTGTTACTATAACAACTACTAATACTACAGTGACTATTACTACTACTGCTGCAGCAACTGCTACGACTATAATTACTGCTACTACTACTTCTACTATTGCAACTTTTAGTACTACTCCTACTACTTTTGCTACTACTACTACAACTACTACAGCTACTAGAATTATTGCAACTACCACTACTACTACTACTTCAACTACTACTATTTCTCCTACTACTATTGTTACTGCTACACCTCCTGCTAACACTACTACTACTACAACTTCAGTTACTACTGCTGCTACTTCTACCGATGCTGCTTCTGCTGCTACTTCTATTATTGCTGCTATACACCGCTGCTGATTCTACAACAACAACTACTACTACTACCACATCTACTTTTGCAACTACTACTACTGCTACAACAATAGCTACTCCGACTACTCCAACCACTGCTACTCCTACTCCTACTACAACTACTACTACTGCTCCAACTCAAACATCAACTAGTACTACCACTATTACTCCTACTGCTACTACTACTACTACCACTATTGATGCAACTACTACTACTCCTACTACTACTTCAACTGCTACTACTACTACTATGACTACTACTACTACTACTTCAACTGCTACTACTACTGCTATGACTACTACTACTACTACTTGCTACTAGTACTACTGCCACTTCTGCAACTACTACTGCTACTACTATTGCAACTGCTCCAAATCCTGCTGCCACAACTACTACCCTTACTACCACAACTGCTGTGATTGTAGCTGCTACTACTACTACTGCTACTACTACTGCTACTACTACTACTACCCCTACTACTACTACTCTCATCCCTACAATAACAACAATAACAACTACTCCTGTTACTACTATTCCTAATACTATTACTAATACTATTACTACCTACTACTACTATAACTACTACTACTACTAGTACTCCACCTCCGACTGCTACTACTACTACTGCTGCTGCTACTACTACATCTACTACCATAACTACTACTAATATTGTTACTAGCAGCACCACTATTGCAACTGCTACTAATGCTACTGTCTCTTTTGCTACTCTAACTACAATGACTACTACTGCTGCTGCTACAAGTGCTACTACTAATACAACTAATACAACAATGACTGCAACTACTACTACTACTCTCACTCCAACCACCACCACTGCTACTACTAATCCAATTTCCACTACTACTTATAATACTACTAATACTACTATTCTTACTACTTTCACTAATGCAACTACTACTACTACTATACTAATACTACAACTGCTACTACATTACTACTACTACTCTCACTACTACTACTACTACAACTACGACAACAGCTGCTACTACTACTCACAATACTACTGCTACTACTATTACTACTATTACTACAACTACTATAATTATAGCTATTGTTGCTACAACTATTACTACTATTGCTGCTACCACTATTACTCCTATTGCTACTACTACTACTAGTACTACGACTCCTATAGCTACTACTACTACAACTGCTACCCCTACTACTGCTACTACCGCTGCTGCTGCTGCAACAACAACAACTACAACTACTTCTGCTCCAACTACTACTATCAGTACTACTACTACTCCTACTACATCTACAACTACTACTGCTAGTCCCACTACTACTACTACTACCACTGCTACTACTACAACAACTACTACTACAACAACTACTACTACAACTGCTACAAGTTCTACTACTATTACAACAACTACTCATACAGCTACTATAATTGCCACAGCTACTACTACCACCACCACCACCACCACTACAACTGCTGCTGCTAATCCTACTACTATTACTACTAGTAGTATTGCCACTGCTGCTTCTCCGACTACTATTACTGTGACTACTATTACTACTACAAGTACTAGTACTGCTACAACGACTACCACCACAACTACTACTACTCCTACAACTGCTAGTACTGCTACTACACCAAGTACTACTACTTCGACTACTACAACTACTACTACCTCAGCTATTACAACTGTTACTGCTCCTAGTACTACTGCGACTAATACTACTCCTACTACAACAACTATCGCAACTCTCACTACAACTACGACTGCTACTCCTACAACAGCTACTACTACTTCCACTACTACAACTGCAATTATTGCTACTACTACTATGACTACTACTCCTACTATTACTACAGCTACTGCTATTATTGCTGCTATTACTACTATTTCTCCTGTACCGCTACTGTTGCTACTACTACTTATTTCACTACAGCTTGTTCTACTACTGCTGCTAATACTACTACTACTATTATTGCTACTGCTACTACCACTACTGCTACTATTACTACTACTACTACTATTACTGCAACTACAACTACTATTGATACTACTACTACTCTTGCTATTTACTACTACTTGCTACTACTACTATTGCCAATACTGCTACTACTACTGCTCTTGCTACTAATGTTGCTGACACTACTACTTCTCCTACTACCACTAACGCTACTACGACAACTACTACTGCTACTACTGCTATTAGTACTACAGCTGCTATTGTGACTACGACTCCTAATACAACTGCTACTTCTGCCACTAATACTACTTTTGCTACTACTACTGCTACTACTAATACTACTACTACTACTACCACTACTACTCCGACTGCCAGTACAACTGCTACTAGTACTAGAACAAATACTACTTCTGCTGCTAGTACAACCGCTATTGCTACAATTATTTCTACTACGGTGGCAATTGCTACTAATGCTATTGTCGCTACAACTACTACTACTGCTGTTGTTGCTACTACAACTACTACTACTATTGTACTAGTGCTACTACTACAGCTACTACTACTCTCACTCCTAATACTACTACTGCTACTCCTAAATCTACTACTACTCGTAATACTACTACTGCTGCTGCTCTTATTGCTACTACTATTACTACTACTACAACTACTACTGCCACTAATACTACTACTACTACTACTACAACTGCTACTATGATTGCTGCTGCTACAGCTACTATCTCCACTACGACTACTATTACTACCGATACTACTACTAGTCCCACTCCGATTTCCGCTACAACTTCTACTCCCACTCCTACTACTTCTATGCTCCTCTAACATCTTCGACCATTGCTATGACTAATACTATTATTGCTACTCCTACTCCTACTACCACATCAACTACTGCCTTAACTATTAAAACTACTACTGCAACAGCTACTACTAATACTTCTACTGCTACTACCACTACTACTACAACCAATCTTGCTGCTACCATTACTGATACTACCACTACTACTGCTAC
The DNA here is from genome assembly GCA_005019695.1 of Trichopus zeylanicus subsp. travancoricus. Lineage (NCBI taxonomy): Eukaryota > Viridiplantae > Streptophyta > Magnoliopsida > Dioscoreales > Dioscoreaceae > Trichopus > Trichopus zeylanicus. The sequence goes on from RXID01008617.1 coordinate 75,593, forward strand.
AACTATTCATACTAATGCTACTGCTACTTCTGTAGCAACAACAGCGACAACAACCACTACTTCTACTGCTATTGCTACAACTGCTACAGCTACTACTACTTCTAATACTACCGCTAATACTACTACTACTTCTACTACTCCAACTACTGCTACTACTACTATTACTACTACTACTTCTAATACTCCTACTACTACTACTATTACTACTGCTGCTACTGCTACTACTACTACTACCGCAACTACGACTACGACTACTACTACTACTCGCACTCCTACCACAACTATTGCTACTCCTACTGCTACTACTACTCATAATGCTACTACTACTACTGCTACTACTGCTACTACTACTACTACTACTACTACAGCTACTACTGCTACTATTGCTACAACTGCTACTACGATTGTTGCCGCTACTACTACTATCTCCACTACAACTACTATTACTTTCGATACTACTACTACTCCCACTCCTACTTTTGCTACTACTTCTACTCACACTCCAACTACTACTACCACTGCTACTGCCACTCCTACTTCTCCTACACTCCTCTTATACCTTTTATCATTGCTATGACTACTACTACTATTGCTGCTCCTACTACGACTGCCACAACAGCTACTGCCTTAACTATTACAACTACTACTTCTACTGCCAGTACTAATATTGCTACACCTACTACTACTATTACTGCTACTGCCACTACTGCTATTAATATAGATACTACAACTACTACAAGTACCACTAATGCCACTTCTACTACTACAACAACTACTACAACTACTACTTCTGTTGTTATTACTACAACTACTATTGTTGCAACTACTTATAATACTACCACTAATACTACTACTACTGCTACACTACTACTGCTACTACTACTACTAATAATACTAGTGCTGCTACTACTACTACCACCACCATTACTACTGCTGCTACTGCTGCTCCTACTGCAAATACTATTACTACTACTACTACTTCTGCTGCTGCTATTGCTACTGCTACTACTACTATTACTACTACAACTACTAATATCGCTACTACGCTTTTATGGCAACCACTATGGCTAATACCACTATTGGAACAACAACAACAACTACTACTACATCTTCTACTACTACTAATGGTACAACAACTGCTACTGCTACTACACTACTACTACTACTGTTGCTACTACTTCTATTATTAACACTACTACTGCTGCTGCTATGACTCATACTACAACTACTACTCGTGCTGCTACTTCTGCTACTACTAATTCTACTACTACTATAGCGGCTACAACTTCTACAACTACTACTGTTGCTGCTACTGCTACTGTTGCTACTGCTACTACTGCTACTACTGTTGCTACTACTACTTCTACTACTACTACTACTACTACTACTACTACTACTACTACTACTACCACCACCACCACTACTACTACTTCAACAACTACTGCTACTACAACTTCAACTACTACTTCTATTATTCCTAACACTACTATTGCTGCTACAGCTATTACTTCCACTACCACTACTATTCTACCACTGCTACTACTACTACTACTGCTACAGCTACCACTTCAACTACCACTACTACTTCTACCACTAGTACTACTACTATTGCCACATCTACTACAACTGCTACTACTACTACTATTGCTACTACTGCTACTATTGCTATTGTGGCAGCTACTGCTACTACTACGACAAGCCCAACTACTACGACTACCTCCAATTCTGTTACTATTACTGCTACTACTACTACCACTGCTACTTCTACTACTACTGTTACTAGTACTACAACAGCTACTACTTCCTGTTCTCCGACTACTACTATTCCTGGAACAACTACTACTACTACAAAGACTACTACTACTGCTGCTACTGTAATTGTTAGGACTATAATTACTGCTACAACTACTTCTACTAATGCAACTTTTAGTACTAGTACTACTACTTTTGCTAAGACTACTACAACTACTCCTGCTACTAGAATTATTGCAACTACCGCTACTACTACTTCAAGTACTACTATTTCTCCTACAACTATTATTACTGCTACTCCACCTTCTAACATTACTACTACTACTACAACTTTCGTTACTGCTACTACTACTTCTACCGATGCTACTTCTGCTACTACTTCTATTATTGCTGCCACTACACTTCTTCTGATTCTACTACAACAACTTCTACTACTACCACATCTACTTTTGTTACTACTACTGTTGCTACTTCCACTACTACTACTTCTACTATTGCAGCTACAACTATTACTATTACCATTACGAATACTGCTACTACTACTTTTGCCAGAGCTATTACTACTTTTAGTACTACTACAACTCCTACTACTACTATTGTTACAACTACATCTACTGCTAATACTACTACTACCACTACTGTTGCTTCTAACTTCTGCAACTTCTACGACTACTACAACTACTACAACCACAATTACTACTGCTGCTGCTGCTTCTGCTACAACTACTACTCGTCCAACTACTACTACTTTGTTTACTACTACTACTATGGCTGCTACAACGTCTACTGCTACTACTGCTACTACTCTTAATACTACTGACACTACTAGTACTACTTCAACTATTGCTACCACGACTACTACTACTGCTGCTACTACTACTGCTACATCTACTAGTACTACAACTTTACTCCTACCCCTACCACCGCCACTACTACTACTACTACTACTACTACTACTACTACTACTACTACTACTACTACTACTACTACTACTACTACTACTAATACTACTACTACTACTACTACTACTACTACTACTACTACTACTACTACTAATACTACTACTACTACTTTACTCCTACCCCCACCACCGCCACCACCACTACTACTACTACTGCTGCTACTACTACTACTACTACTACTACTACTACTCCTGCTGCTGCTGTTGCTGCTGCTACTGCAACTGCTCCTACAACTACAACAACTACTACTACCACTACTACTATTGCTACTACTACTAACACTGCTACTACTACTACTATTACTACTATTAGTGCTACTACTACTACTTCTACCACTACTAAATAATACGACTACTGCTTCTACTACTACAATTGTCGCTACTACTACTAGTACTACTACCTCTACTACTACCGCAACTACAACTGTTGCTACTACTACTACTACGACTGGTACAACACCTACTATGACTGCTACTACTGCTACTCCTATTACGGATACTACTCCTACGACAACTACTACTACTTCTACTACTACTACTACTGCCCTTACTACTACTACAGTTACAGCTACTACAACTATTGCTACACCTACTACTCCAACCACTACTACTCCTACTCCTACTACAACTACTACTACTGCTCCAACTCCAACATCAACTAGTACTACCACTATTATTACTACTGCTACTGCTAATACTGCTGCTACAACTGCTATTACTACTACTACCACTATTGTTATAACTACTACTACTCCTACTACTCCTTCAACTGCTACTACTACACCTATGACTACTACTACTACTTGCTGCTAGTACTACTGCCACTTCTGCAACTACTATTGCTACTACTACTGCAACTGCTTCAAATGCTGCTACCACAACTGCTACGATTGTAACTACTACTACTACTACTGCTACTACTACTAACCCTACTACTACTACTCCTAATACTACTGTTAATACTATTACTGCAACTACTACTACTGTTACTACTACTACTGCTGCTACTACTACATCTACTGCCATAACTAATACTAATATTGCTACTAGTTGCACTACTACTGCAACTGCTACTAATGCTACTATCACTTTTGCTACTCTAACTACAATGACTACTATTGCTACTACTACAAGTGCTACTACTAATACAACTAATACAACAACTACAACTACTACTACTATTACAACAACAAGTACTACTACTCTCACTTCAATAACCACCACTACTACTACTAGTCCAATTGCCACTACTACATATAATACTACTAATAATACTACTATGACTACTTTCACTAATGCAACCACCACTACTACTACTATACTAATACTACAACTGCTACTACAATTACTACTACTACTCTCACTACTACTACTACTATGACTACCACTACAACTGCTACTACTAATCACAATACTACTGCTGCTACTCCAACTACCACCACTATTACTACTACTACTACTACAACAACTACTATAATTATAGCTATTGCTGCTTCAACTATTACTACTATTGTTGCTACCACTATTACTCCTATTGCTACTACTACTACTAGTACTGCGACTCCTATACCTACTACCACTGCAACTGCTACCACTACTACTACTACTACCGCTGTTGTTGCTGCTACAATAACTACTACTACAACTACTTCTGTTCCAACTACCACAACTACTAGTATGACTACTACTACTACTACAGCTACAACTACTGCTGCTAGTCCCACCACTACTACTACTACTATCACTGCTACTGCTACAACAACCACTACTATGACTGCTACAAGTTCTACTACTCTTACAATAACTACTCCTATAGCTACTATAATTGCCACAGCTACTACTAATGCTACTACTGCTGCTGCTGTTGCTGCTGTCGCTAATCCTACTACTATTACTATTAGTAGTACTGCAACTACTACTTCCCCTACTATTATTACTGCGACTACCACAACTACTACTACTCCTACAACTACTAGTACTGCTACTACAAGTACTACTACTTCGACTACTACTACTACTACTACCTCAACTGTTGCTACTGCAACTGCTACTGCTACTAGTACTACTGTTACTAATACTACTCCTACTACTTTAACTGCTACAACTATAACTACAACTATGACTACTACTCATACAACAACTATTACTACTTCCACTACTACAACTGCAATTACTGCTACTACTACTACGACTACTACTCCTACTATTACTCCAGCTTCTGCTATTACTACTACTATTACTACTATTGCTCCTCTACCGCATACTGCTGCTGCTACTACTTCTTCTACTACATCTTGTTCTACTACTGCTACTACTACTACTACTACTACTACTACTACCACTATTACTACTACTACTATTACTGCAACTACTACTACTATTGCTACTACTACTACTCTTGCTACTAGCTATTACTTGCTACTACTACAATTGCCAAGACTGCTACTGCTTCTACTCCTGCTACTAATATTGCTGGCAATACTGCTTCTCCTACAACCACTAATGCTACTACTACTATTCCAACTCAACTGCGACTGTGACTACGACTCCTAATACTACTATTACTTCTGCGACTAATACTACTACTACTACAACTACTATTACTACTACTACAACTACTACTACTACTACTCCTACTACTACTACTACAATTCCTGCTAGTACAATCGCTACTACTATTACTACTACCATTGCTACTGCTACAATTATTTCTACTACTTTGGCAATTGCTGTTAATGCTACTCTCGCTACTACTACTAGTGCTATTGCTGTTGCTGCTACAACTACTGCTACTATTGCAGCTGTGGCTACTACTACTATTGTAGCTGTGGCTACTACTAGCACTACTACTACCACTAATGCTACCACCACTACTACTACTCTCACTCCTACTACTAATACTGCTATTCCTACAGTTACTACTACTTGTAATACTACTACTGTTGCTGGTGCTACTGCTACTACTACCACTACTACTACAACTACTACTGCCACTAATACTACTACTACTACTACTACAACTGCGACTACGATTGCTGCTGCTACTACTACTATCTCCACTATGACTACTATTACTATCGATACTACTACTACTCCCACTCCGACATCCGCTATAACTTCTACTGCCACTCCTACTACGTCTACTACTACTCCTACCACTCCTACTACTACTATAGTCCCCTTACAGCTTCGACCGTTGCTACGACTACTACCATTATTGCTACTCCTACTCCTACTACCACATCAACTACTGCCATAACAATTAAAACTACTATTGCTACCGCTACTACTACTGCTACAGCTACTACTACTCCTACTACCAATCCTGCTGCTATTGCTACTGATACTACCACTCCTACTTCTACAGCTATGGCTACCAATGCTACTGCAACTTCTACTGCTACAACAGCAACTACAACTACAACTTCTACTACTATTACTACAACTGCTACTGCTACTACTACTTCTAATACTACTAGTAATACTACTACTACTACTCCAACTATTGCTGCTACTACTCCAACTATTGCTGCTACTACTGCTACTACTACTTCTAATACTCCTACTACTACTACTATTACTACTACTGCTACTACCGCTACTACTCTCACTCCAGAGACAACTACCGCTACTCCTACTAGAACTACTACTCATATTACTACTGCTACTACTACTACAACTGCTACTATAATTGTTGCCGCTACTACTACTATCTCCACTACGACTGCTATTACTTTCGATGCTGCTACTACTCCCACTCCTACTTCTGCTACTACTTCTACTCCCACTCCAACTACTGCTACTGCTGCTATTGGCACTCCTACTCCTCCGACACTCCTCTTATACCTTCTACCGTTGCTATGACTACTATGACTATTGCTGCTCCTACTATAACTCCCACAACAACTACTGCCTTAACTATTACAACTACTACTGCTACTGCTACTACTAATATTGCTACTACTACTACTACTACTATTACTACTACCGCTACTACTGCTACTACTACTGATACTACCACTACTACAAGTATAGCTACTGCTAGTTCTACTACTACTACAACAACTACAACTACTACTTCTGCTGCCATTACTACAACTACTATTGTTGCAACTACTTATAATACTACTACTAATACTACAACTACTACACTACTATTGCTACTATTACTACTTCCACCACTATTATTGCTACTACTGCTGCTCCTACTGCAAATACTATTATTACTACAACTACTTCTGTTGCTGCTATTGCTATTGCTACTACTACTATTACTACTACAACTACTAATATTGCTACTATTCTTTTATGGCAACCACTATTACTAGTACCAATACTGGAATAACAACTACTACTGCTACTACATCTGCTGATACTACTACTGGTACAACAACTGCTATTATTACTACACTACAGCTGCTACTACTGCTATTACTGCTATTATTAACACTGCTACTACTGCTGCTGCTACTGCTACTACTACTCGTGCTGCTACTTCGGCTACTGCTAATTCTACTAGAATTATAGTGGCTACTACTTCTACAACTACTACTGTTATTGCTACTGCTACTAATACTACTGCTACTACTGCTACTACTGCTACTACTGCTACTACTACTACTACTACTACAACTACTACTACTACTACTACAACTACTACTTCTACTATTCCTAATACTACTACTGCCACTACCACTACTACTTCTCCTACTGCTACTACTTCCACTATCACTACTACTTCTACTACTGCTACTACTACTATTGCCACATCTGCTACAATTGCTACTACTACTACTACTGATAGTACTGCTACTATTGCTATTATAGGAGCTACTGCTACTACTACTACGAGTCCAACTACTACGACTTCCTCCAATTCTGTTACTACTACTGCTACTACTACTACCACTATTACTTCTACTACTATTGCTACTTGTATTGCAACTGCTACTACTTCCTGTTCTTCTACTACTGCTATTACTAGAACAACAACTACTACTACAATGACTACTGTTGCTGCTGCTGCTGCAACTGCTACGACTATAATTACTGCTACTACTACTTATACTAATGCAACTTTTAGTACTAGTACTACTAGTTTTGCTACTACTACTACAACTACTACTATTTATCCTACTACTATTATTACTTCTATTTCTCCTTCTAACAGTACTAATACTACAACTTTCGTTGCTACTGCTGCTCCTTCTGCCGACGCTGCTTCGGCTTCGACTTCTATTATTGCTGCCACTATACTGCTGCTGATTCTACTATAACAACTGCTACTACTACAACATCTATTTTTGTTACTACTGCTACTGCTACTTCTACTACTACTACTTCTACTATAGCAGCTACAACTGTTACTATTACCAATTCAACTGCTGCTGCTACTACTATTGCCACAGCTACTACTACTTTTAGTACTACTACAGCTCTACTGCTACTATTGTTACAACTACATCTACTGCTAATACTACTACTACCACTACTGTTGCTGCTAATTATTACTACTCCTACTACTTCTACAACTACTACAACCACTACTGCTGCTGTTCCTGCTTCTGCTACAACTACTACTCCTCCAACTACTACTACTTTCTTTACTACTACTACTATGACTGCTACAATGTCTACTGCTACTACTACTACTACTCTTAATACTACTGACACTACTAGTACTACTTCTACTACTACTACCCCAACTACTTCGACAATTACTACTATTACAATTGCGGCTACTACTGCTAGTACTATTATTGCTACTAATACTACTGCGACTACTAGTAATGCTATTACTGCTACAACCGCTACTACCGCTACAACATCTACGACCCTTACTACTACTAATACCACTTATACTACTACTACTACTACTATTGCTACTACCGCCACTACTTATGCGACTCTAACAACCACTACTACTACTCTAACTACTACTGCTACAACTACTACTAATGCTGCTACTATAATGACTGCTATTTTTGCTACAACCGCTGCGACTGCTACTACTATTGCCACTTTTACTACTACTAATGCTGCTTCCACTACTACTAATACTTCTACTACTACTGCTGCTTCTACTTCTACTGCTACCACTACTACTACTACATCTACTACTACTACTACTTTACTCCTACCACTACTACTACTACTACTACTACAACAACAACAACAACAACTACTACTACTACTACTACTGCCACTACTACTATTGCTACTACTACTAACACTACTACTACTACTATTACTGCTATCAGTACTATTACTACTACTGCTACCACTACTAAATACTACGACTACTGCTTCTACTACTACAATTGCCACTACTACTAGTACCACTACCCCTATTACTACCACAACTACAATTGCTGCTACTACTATTACTGCAACTAGTACAACACCTACTATGACTGCTACCGCTACTACTCCTATTAGTGATACTACTCCTACGACAACTACTACTACTGCCCTTACTACTACTATAGTTATAGCTACTGCAACTATTGCTAGTCCCACTACTCCAACCACTGCTGCTCTACTACTACTACAACTACTACTACTGCTCCAACTCTAACATCAACTAGTACTACCACTATTGCTACTATTGCTACTGCTATTACTACCACTATTGCTGGAACTACTACTACTCCTACTACTACTTCCACTGCTAATACTACTACTTGCTACTAGTACTACTACCACTTCTGCAACTACTACTGCTACTACTACTGCAACTTCTCCAAATGTTGCTGCCACAACTGCTACTCCTACTACCACAACTGCTATGATTGTAACTGCTACTACTACTACTACCCCTACTACTACTACTCTCACTTCAACTATAACAACAACAACTACTACTCCTTCTACTACTACTACTCCTAATACTACTGCTAATACTATTACTACTACTACTACTACTATTACTACTACTACTACTACTAGTACTCCACCTCCGACTACTACTACTACTGCTTCTACTACTACATCTACTGCTATAACTACTACTAATATTGCTACTAGTAACACTACTACTGTAACTGCTACTAACGCTACTGTCACTTTTGCTACTCTAACTACAATGACTACTACTGCTACTGCTACTACAAGTGCTACTGCTAATATAACTAATACAACAACGACTACAATAACTACTACTACTACAACAACAACTACTACTACTCTCACTCCAACAATCACCACTACTACTTATAATACTTCTAATACTACTACTATTACTACTTTCGCAAATGCAACCACTACAACTACTACTATACTAATACTACAACTGCTACAACCATTACTACTACAACTGCCACTACTGCTACCACTACAACTACCACTACAACTGCTACTACTACTCACAATACTACTGCTGCTGCTCCAACTACCACCCCCACCACCACCACCACCACTACTACTACTACTACTACAACAACTATAATTATAGCTATTGCTGCTACAACTATTACTACTATTGTTGCTACCACTATTACTCTTATTGCTACTACTACTACGAGTACTGCGACTCCTATGGTTACTACTACTGCAATTGCTACCACTACAACAGCTACTACTGCTGCTGCTGCTGCTACAATAACAACAACTACAACTACTTATTCGCCAACTACTAATACTAGTACTACTACTACTCCCACTATAGCTACAACTACTACTACTAGTCCCACTACTACTAATACTACTACCACTGCTACTACTACAACTACCACTACTACGACTGCTACGAGTTCTATTACTATTACAATAACTACTCCTACAGCTACTATAATTTCCACAGCTACTACTACTACTACTACTACTACTACTACTACTACTACTATACAACTGCTGCTGCTAATCCTGCTACTATTACTACGAGTAGTGCTGCAACTGCTACTTCTCCTACTACGATTACTGCGACTACAATTACTCCTACAAGTACTAGTACTGTTACAATGACTACTACCACAACTAGTACTACTCCTACAACTACTAGTACAACTACTACTCCAAGTACTACTACTTCGACTACTACTACTACTACTGCCTCAACTATTACTACTGCTACTTCTACTGCTACTGTTCATAGTACTACAGCTACTAATACTACTCCTACTACTACAACTACTACAACTCTAACTACAAGTACGACTACTACTCCTACAACAACTACTACTACTTCCACTGCTACAACTGCAATCACTGCTGCTACTACTGTGACTACTACTCCTACTATTACTACAACTACTGCTATTACTGTTGCTTTTACTACTATTGCTACTATACCGCTACTGCTGCTGCTACTACATGTTCTACTACATCGTATTCTACTACTGCTGCTACTACTACTACTACTACTACTACTATTACTGCAACTACTACTACTATTACTACTACTACTACTCTTGCTACTTACTGTTACTTGCTACTACTACTATTGCCAATACTATTACAACTTCTGCTCTTGCAACTAATGTTGCTGCAACTACTACTTCTCCTACTACCATTAATGCTACTACGACAACTACTACTGCTACTACTACTATTACTACTAAAACTGCTACTGCTGCTAGTGATTTTGCTACAACAACTACTCGTCCAACTACTACTTCTTTCTTTACTACTACTACTATGACTGCTACAACGTCCACTCCTACTACTACTACTCCTCTTAATACTACTCACACTACAAGTACTACTTCTACTACTCCTACTACTACTATTGCTACAAATACTACTATGGCTATTAGTACTGCTATAGCAAGTACTACTACTACTGCAGCTGCTACTATTACTGCTACAACCGCTACTACCGCTACAATAGCTACGACCCTAACTACAACTAATACCACTTATACTACTACTACTACTACTAGTACTACTATTTCTACTACCACCACTACTTCTGCGAATCTAACAACCACTACTAGTACTCTAACTACTACTGCTACCACTACTACTAATACAGCTACTATAATGATTACTATTTTTGCTACAACCGCTACAACCGCTACTACTACTACCACTTTTACTACTACTAATGCTGCTAACACTACTACTAATACTTCTACTACTACTGCTGCTACTACTTCTAGCGCTGCCACTACTACTACTACATCTACTACTGCTACTACTTTACTGCTACTACTACTACTACTACAACAACCACCACTTCAACTACGACTAACTACTACTACTACTACTACTACTACTACACTACTACTACTACTACTACTATACTACTACTACTACGACTACTACTACGACTACGACTACGACTACTAATACTAGCTACTACGACTACTGCCAGACTTGCTCCTACAACGACACAGCTAATACTACCACTACGACACTAATGCTATTACTACTAATAACTAACACTGCTACTAACTACTGTTAGTACTACTACTAGACTACCGCTACAAAATACGACGACTTTGCTTCTACTAGTACAATTGCCACTACTACTACTAGTACTACTACCTCTACTACTACGACAACTACAATTGCTGCTACTATTGCTACTGCGACTGGTACGACACCTACTATGACTGCTACTACTGCTACTCCGAGTGGTACTACTGCTACTACTCCTATTATTGATACTACTCCTACGACAACTACTACTACTTCTACTACTACTACTGCCCTTACTACTACTACAGTTACTGCTATTAGAACTATTGCTACTCCTACTACTCCAACGACTTGTACTACTACTACTACTACAACAACTACTGCTCCAACTCCAGCATCAACTAGTACTACCACTATTACGGCTACTACTACTACTACATCTACTGCCACAACCACTACCAATATTGCAACTAGTAGCACTACTACTCCAACTGCTACTAATGCTACTGTCCACTTTTGCTACTCTAACTACAATGACTACTACTACTACTACTACAAGTGCTAGTACTAATACAACTAACATAACAACAACTACAACTACTACTACCACTACTATAATTACTACTACTACTCTCACTCCAACAACCACCACTACTACTACTAGTCCAATTGCCACTACTACTTATAATACTACTAATACTACTACTATTACTACTTTCGCTAATTCAACAACCATTACTACTACTAGTCCAACCACCACTACTACTACTAGTCCAATTGCCACTACTACTTATAATACTACTAATACTACTACCATACTAATACTACAACTACTCTCACTACTACTACTACTACTACTACGACTACCACTACAACTGCTACTACTCCTCAAAATACTACTGTTGCTGCTCCAACTACCACTACCACTACTACTACTACTACTACAACTACTATAATTAGAGCTATTGCTGCTACAACTTTTACTACTATTGTTGCTATCACTATTACTCCTATTGCTACTGCTACTACTAGTACTGCGACTACTGTAGCTACTATTACTGCAACTGCTACCACTACAACTTCTACTACAGCTTCTTTTGCTGCTACAAAAACTACTACTACAACTAGTTCTGCTCCTACTACTACTAGTACTGATACTCCTCCCACTACAGCTACAACAACAACTACTACTACTACTTGTACCACTGCTACTACTACAACAAGTACTACGATTGCTACAACTACTACTATTACAACAACAACTCCTACAACTACTATAATTGCTACGGCTACGACCACCACCACTACTTCTACTACTAATACTACTACTACTACTACTACTGCAATTGTTGCTGCTAATCCTACTACTATTACTAGTAGTAGTACTGCAACTGCTACTTCTCCTACTACTATTACTGCAACTACTATTACTCCTACAAGTATTAGTACTGCTACAATGACTACTACCACAACTACGACTACTCCTACAACTATTAGTACTGCTACTACTCCAAGTACTACTACTTTGACTACTATACTACAACTGCCTCAACTATTACTACTGCTGCAGCTACTGCTACTACTCCTATTACTACTACTAATACTACTCCTACTCCTACAACTACTACAACTCTGACTACAACTATGACTACAACTTCTACAACAACTACTACTACTTCCGCTATTATGACTACAATTACTACTACTACTATTGTGACTACTACTCCTACTATTACTATAGCTACTACTATTACTGCTGCTATTACTACTTTGCTCATGTACCGCTACTGCTGCTACTACTACTTCTTCTACTACAGCTTGTTCTACTACAGCTGCTACTATTGCTACTACTACTACTATAGCTACTACTACTATTATTACTACTACTATTACAGCAACTACTACTACTATTGCTACTACTACTACTCTTGCTACTTACTACTATTTGCTACTACTACTATTGCCAATATAGCTACTACTTCTGCTCCTGCTACTAATGTTGCTGCTACTACTACTCCTACTACCACTAATGCTACTACTACTATTACTACTACAACTGCTACTCTGAATATGACTCCTAATACTACTGCTACTTCTGCCACTAATACTACTACTGCTCCTGCTACTACTACTACTACTACTACTACTCCTCCTCCTCCTGCTATTAGTACAACTGCTATTAGTACTACTAATACTATTAGTCCAACAGCTAGTACAACCGCTATTACTACTACTACTACCACTGCTACTACTACAACTATTTCTACTACTGCGGCAATTGCTACTAATGCTACTATCGCTAATACTACTGCTGCTGCAGTTGCTGCTACAACTGTTGCTACCATTACAGTTGCGACTACTACTTGTACTAATACTACTACCACTAGCACTACTCTCACTCCTAATACTATTACTAGTACTCCTACTGCTACTACTACTCGTAATACTACTACTACTGTTGCTGCTATTGCTACTACTACCACTACAAGTACAACTACTACTGCCACTAATACTACTGCTACTACTACTACAACTGCTACTACGATTGTTGCTGCTACTACTACTATCTCCACTACAACTGCCATTACAACCGATACTACTACTTCTTCCACTCTGACTTCCACTACAACTTCTACTCCCACTCCTACTACTTCTACTACTCCAACTACCACTCCTACTACTACTACACTCCTCTTACAGCTTCGACCGTTGCTATGACTACTACAATTATTGCTACATCTACTCCTACTACCACATCAACTACTGCCTTAACTATTAAAACTACTATTGCTACTACAACTACTAATATGGCTACTACTACTACTACTGTTACAACTACTGCTACTACTACTACTACTACTACAACCAATCCTGCTACTACCGCTACTAATACTACAACTACTACTGCTACAGCTATTGCTTCTAATGCTACTGATACTTCTGCTGCTACAATAGCGATAATAACTACTACTTCTATTGCTATTACTACAAATGTTATTGCTACTACTTCTAACACTACTACTAATACTACTGCTATTATATTACTGCTGCTGCTGCTACTCCAACTACTGCTACTACTACTTCTAATACTCCTACTACAACTATTACTACTATTGCTACTGCTACTGCCACTGCTACTGCCACTACCGCTACTACAACTACCACTACTACTACTACTCTCACTCCTACCACAACTACTACTACTCCTACTACTACTACTACTCGTAATACTACTACTGCTATTGCTACTACTGCTGCTACTACTACTACAACAGCTACTACTGCTACTATTATAACAATAGCTAGTACGATTGCTGCTGCTACGACTACTATCTCCACTACGACTACTATTACTTTTGATACTACTACCCCACTCCTACTTCTGCTATTACTTCGACTGCCACTCCAACTACTCCAACTACTACTACTTCTGCTCCTACACTCCTCTTATAGCTTCTGCCGCTACTATGACTACTACTACTATTGCTGCTCCTACTATAACTGCCAGAACAACTACTGCCTTAACCATTACAACTACTACTGCTACTTCTACTACTAATATTGCTACTACTACTACTACTAATAATACTTCTACTAATACTTCTAGACTACTACAACAACTCCTACTACTATGACTCCAACTACTTATCATACTACTACAACTACTGCTACTACTACTGCTACTATACCTATAGCTACTACTACTAATACTATTACAACTACTATTGTGGTTATTGTTACCACTAATACTCCTAACACTGCTAACACTACTTTTCTTACAACTGCAACTACAACTACTGCTGCAACAACTACTACTGATTCCACTGCTACTACCGCTGCTACTACTACAAGTACGACTTCTTATACTACTACTGCTGCTACTACTGGTACTTCAACAACTTTTGCTTCTACAGCTACTACTACTACTACTGCTACTACTATTTTTAATGCTAAGATAACTACTTCTACTATCGCTACTACTACTCTTTGTACTGCAACTACAATTGCTACGACTGTTGTTACTACTACTATTACTACTACTGCTATTAGTACTCCTATTGCTACTTCTACTACCACCACTACTATTACTACTACTCTAACTACTGCCACTACTGCTTCTATGACTACTACTGTTGCTGCTGCTGTAGCTATTGCATCTACTAATGAGACTACTACTACTACTACTACTTCTACTACAGCTACTAGCACTACCTCTTCTGCTAGTACCACAACAGCTGCTACTATAACTACTATTACTACTACTGCTACTACTATTGTTAGTGCTACTGCTACTACCGTGGCTACAAATATTGCAACTACTACAATTTCTGCTACTCATTCTATAACTACTATACTTGTACTACTACTGCTACTACTTATTTTCCTACAACTCTATTACTACTATAAGTACAATTGCTACCATTATTGCTACTACTACTACCGCTATTTCTACTGTAACTATAAGTATAGCCACTTCCACTACTTCTGCTATCACTACTACTACAATGACTGCTGCAACTGCTACTACATTTACTACAACTATTGTTGTTGTAGCAACTACTACGACAGTTACTACTACTGCTACTACTACTACTACTGCAACTACTACTACTTTTGCTACTACTACTGCTACTACTGCAATTACTACTACTACGACTGCTGCTGTTGCTACTACTATTACTACTGTTGCTGCTACTACTACTACTACTGCGGCTACTACTACATCTCCTCCTACTACTACTTCTTATACTACAACTACTATGACTACTACTAATGTTGATGCTAATTGTACTACTACAACTACTACTAGTACAATAGCTACTACTTCTGCTAGTACAACTTTTGATTCTACTATAACTACTACTAGTACTTCTGCTAATACCACTACTACTATTACTACTACTCTACAACTACTGCGGCTACTGGTAGTACTATCACTATAGCAACTCCTATTATTACCGCTACTACAACTAGTTCTACTACTGCTACTACTACTGCTTCAATTGCAACTACTATGCTAGAATTGCTACTACTATTACCACCAATACAACTCCTCTTAGTACTACTACTGTAACTGCTGCTACTGCCACTACTATTACTACTACTGATCTGCTACTGCTGCTGCAACAACTACCACAACTACTACTACTGATACTACTACAACTGCTACTACTACTTCTGTTACTACTACTATTACTTCTACTAGTACCATGACTACTACTACTATTACCACCGCAGTACGACTAACTGGCACTGTTGTGTATGAGTAGTGCTACTACGGCGAGACTAAGACTAACAACTGCTACTATTTCTACTATCTAATGTACTACTACTTACTACCACTATACTAGTAATCTGCTACTAACAACTACTGACGTCTCTACGACAATTACTACTACTACTACTCTGCTACGACTACCACACGACTCTACTACTACTACTACGATACTACCACCCAACCAGCACCACCAACACCACAACTAATTGTACTATTGCTACTACTGCTGCTACTGTTGCTACTACAACAACTACTACTATTGCTACTATTGCTACTACAACAATAACTACTACTGCTACTACTTCTACTACCGCCGCTGCTGCTACTACTCTACTACTACCACTGCTACTGCTATTGCTACTACTACAGCTACTACTACTACTGCCACTGCTACTACTCCCACTACTACAACTACTATAACTGCTGCTATTGTTGCTACTACAACTACTGCTACTACTCCTGCAACTACTATTGTCGTTGCTGCTGCTACAGCTACTACTCCTACCACTACTATTGTCGCTACTGCTGCTACTATTACTACTACTCCTATTACTTCTCAGACTGCTACCCATACTGCTACTACTACTGCTTCTATTACTATTACTACTACAACAACTACTATTACTACTACTACTGCTATAATGGTTTCTGCTATTGCTGCTACTAATACTGTTGTTGCTGCTGTCGCTAATACTACCACTACCATGACTACTAATACCAATACTGCTATTGTTACTACTACTATTGTTGCTGTAGCTACTACTAAACAACTACTACTACTATTACTACTACTATTTCTAGTGCTAGTACGGCTGCTGTTATTGTTGTTGCTGCTGCTACTACTAGAACTACTACTTCTTATCCTATTTCTACAACAACTACTGCTACAACTACAACTACCACTACTACCGTTACAACTTCTACTGCTCCACTAGTGGTACTACTGGCACTAATTTTGCTACTTCAACTACTACAACTACTACTTTAGCTACTTCTAGTACAATGACTACAACTATTGCTACTATAGCTATCGCTACTACTACTGCTATAGCAGCTACTACTGCTTCTACAACTATTACTACTACAACAACTACTACTACTATTGCAAGTACTAGTTCTACCGCAATGACTACTACTGCTACTACTACTATTACGACTAGTACGGCAACTACTACTATTACTACTACCACCAATACTACTACTACAACTACTATGGTTGCTGCTACTACGACTATTACCACTACTACTTGTCTTCCTACTACTAATACTGCTTCTACTTCCATTGCAACTGCTACTGCTACTGCTTCTACTATTTGTAGGGCTACTCTATGGCTACTTCTGTTATAACTACTATTGCTAATACTGCTTCTATAATGGTAACTACAACTGCTACTACTACAACTACTGTTGCTACAACAGCTATCACTGCTGCTTCTACTATAATAACTACTGCTACTTTTGCTACTACTACTACTACTACTACACTTATTACCACTACGGCTAATACTACTACAATAACTACTACAACTACTACAACTACTGCTAC
>RXID01008632.1:625-48653 GCA_005019695.1 Trichopus zeylanicus subsp. travancoricus
AGTAGTTGTAGTTGTTGTAGTAGTAGTAGTAGTAGTAGTAGAAGCAGTAGTTGTAGTAGTAGCTAGTGGGGTGTAGTAGTAGTAGTAGTAGTTGTTGTTGTTGTTGTAGCAGTAGTAGTAGTAGTGGTCATAGTAGTAGTAGTAAATGTTGTATAAGTAGAAGAAGTATTAGCTGTAGCAGTAGTAGTAGTAGTTGTTGGAGTACGAGTAGTTGTAGTAGTGGTAGCAAAAGAAGTTGTAGTAGCAGTAACAGTAGTTTTAGTAATAGTAGTAGTAGCACTAGGAGTAGTAGTAGCACTAGTAGTAGTAGTAGTACTAGTAGTACTAGTAGTAGTACTAGTAGTACTAGTAGTAGTAGTAGTAGTAGTAGTAGTAGTAGTTGTAGTTGTAGCAATAGTATTAGGAGTGGTAGGACTTGTTGTTATTGCTATAGTAGCATTAGTAATAGGTGTAGTAGCATTAGTAGTAGCAGTCATGGCAGTAGTAGCATAAATATTAGTGCCTGTAGTGGTAGTAGTAGTAGCAGTAGTAGTAGTGGTAGTAGTAGTTGTAGCAATACCCATAGTAGCAGTAGTAGCTCTAGTAGTAGTAGTTGTAGGAGCTTTAGTAGTAGTAGTAGTAGCAGAAGCTGTTGTGGCAGTAGTAGTTGCTATAGTAGTAGTAGTAGTAGGGGGAGGAGGTGGAGGAGGAGATGGAGTAGTAGCAGTTCAAGTACTAGCAGTTGTTGTTGTTGTTATTGTTGTAGTAGTAGCAGTAGTAGCAGGAATAGTAGTTACAGTAGAGTAGTAGTAGTTGTAGAAGTAATATTAGTAGCAGTAGAGTAGTAGTAGTAGTTGTATTAGTTGTAGTAGAAGTTGTAGTATTAGCAATAGTAGTCGAAATAGTAGTTGTAGCAGTAGTAGTGATAATAAAAGATGTAATAGAAGTAGTGGTAGTCGCAGTAGTAGTGGTAGTAATAGCAATAGTAGCGGTAGTAGTTGTTGTTGTTGTAGTAGACATAGTAGTAGTCGCTACTGTCGTTCTTGTAGTTGCTGTAGAAGTAGTAGTGGTGGTTGTAGCAGTTGTAGTAGTAGTAGCTGCAGTAGTAGCAGTAGTTGTAGTAGTAGTAGTAGGTGCAGTAGTAGTAGCAGAAGTAGTAATCGCAGTAGGAGTAGTAGTAGGTAGCTATGGTAGCAGGAGTAATAGCAGCAACAGCAATAGTAGTAGCAGTCATTGTTGTACTAGTTGTGTTGGTAGTGGAGTAGTAGTAGGAGCAGTAGTGGGAATTGTAGTAGTAGCAGCAATAGGGGCAGCAGAAGGAGTTGTAGCAACAATAATAGTAAGAGTAGTAGTAGTAGAAGTAGGCGCAATTCTCATAGTAGTAGTGGTCGTAACAGTAGTAGTAGTATTAGTATTAGTTGTAATAGTAGTAATAGTAATCAAAGTAATATAAGTATTAGCAGCAACAGTAGCAGTAGTAGCAGTAGTAGTAGGTGTAGGAGAAGTAGAGAAGTAGTAGTAGCAATAGTTGTAGTAGCACAAGTAGTATTAGTTGTAGTCATGGTGGTAGCAGCAGCAGTCGTAGCAGTAGTTATAGTACTAGTAGTAGTTGTTGTTGCCGTAGTAGTAGCCGTATCTGTAGTGGTAGTTGTAGGAGAAGTAGTAGTAATATTAGTAGCAATGGTAGCAGTAGTAGTAGTAGTACTAGCGCAATTGTAGCAGTCATCACAGTAGAAGTAGCAATAATAGTAGTAGTACTAGTTGTATTAGTAGCAGTAACAGTCGTAGTAGCAGTTGTAGCAGCAATAGTAGTGGTAGCAGTTTGCGACGTAGCAGAAGCAGTAGTACTAGCAGTTGTAATAGTAGTAATAGGAGTAGTAGTCATAATAGCAGCAGTAGGAGGAGTAGTGGTGGCAATAGCAGTAGTATCAATAGTAGTTGTAGTTGTAGTATTAGAAGTGGTAGTAGTAGTCGCAGTAGAAATAATTGTAGCAGTGGTAGCAATTGTAGTAGTAGAAGCAGTTGTAGTACTAGTTGTGTTACTTGTAGTACTAAAAGTAGTAGTACTAGCAGTAGAAGTAGTAGTAGCAGTAAAAGTCACAGTTGTAGTTGTAGTAGTAGCAATTATAGTAGTTGCAGTAGTCGCAAGAGTAGTAGTAGCAGTAGTAGTAGCTATCGTAGTAGTAGTAGTAATTTTTATAGTAGTAGTAACAGTTGTAGTAGTGGTAGTAGTATTAAAGGCAGTAGTAGCAATAGTAATAGTAGTAGTCACAGTAGTAGTAGTAGTAGTACTTGAAGTACTAGTAGCAGTCGTGATAGTAGTAGTGGTAGCAGTAGTAATTGCTATCATGGGAGGAGGAGTAGCAGCAGCAGCAGTAGCAATCGTAGTAGTAGTACTTGTTACAACGACAAGAACAGTAGTAGTAGTAGCAGTAGCAGTAATAGTAATAGTAGTAGTAGTTGTAGTAATAGTAGCAGTAGTATTAAGTGTAGGAGTAGAGTAGCAGTAAGAGTAGTAGTAGTTGCCGTTGTAGTAGTAGTAGCCATAGTAGTAAGAGTAGCAGTAGTAGTTGTAGTAATCGTAGCAGTAGTAGTATTAGTTTTAGTAATTGGAGTAGGTGTAGGAGTAGGAGCAATAGTAAGAATAGTAGTAGTAGTAGTAGCAGCAGCAGCAGCAGCAGTAGTAGGACTAGTAGTTGTAGTAGTAGTAGTTTTAGTAGTAGTAGTAGTAGCAGTAGTAATAGTAGTAGTAGCAACAATAGTAGAAGTAGTATTAGTAGTAGTAGTAGTAGTAGTAGTAGGTGTGTAGTAGTAGTAGTAGTAGTAGTAGTAGTAGTAGTAGTAGTAGTAGAAGTAGTAGTAACAGTGCTAGTAGTAATAGTAGGAGTAGTAGTAATAGTAGTAGTGGTAGTAGTAGTGGTAAGAGTAGCAATAGTAGTAGTGTTAGTAGTACTAGCAGAAATAGCAGTTGTAGGAGTACTAGTAGTAGTAGTTCTTGTTGGAGTAGTAGTAGTTGTTGTAAGAGTAGTAGTAGGAGTAATAGTTGTTGTTGTTGTAGTAGCAGTAGTTAATATAGTAGTAATAGCAGTAATAGGAGTAGTAGGAGTAATGGTAGCAATAGAAGTACTAGCTATAGTAGCAGCAATACTAGAAGTAGTCATAGTATTAGTATCAGAAGTAGCAGTAGTTGTTGTTGTTGTACTAGTAGTAGTAGTAAAAGGTGTAGTGGGCGTATAAGTTGTTCCTGTAGTGGTAGTAGTGGCAGCAGCAGTAGTTGTACTAGTACTACATTTAGTAGTAGTAGTAATTATCCTGGTAGTAGTACTAGTTGTAGTTATAGTAGTAGTAGAAGTGTAGTAGTACGAGTTGTAGCAGCAGTAGTAGCAAGTAGTAGTAGTAGTAGCAATAGTAGTAGCTGAAGTAGTAGTTGCAGTAGTCGCACTTGTAGTAGTAGTAGTTGTTGTTGTGGTAGTAGTATCAGTAGTAGTAGTAGTAGTCGTAGTTGTTGTAGTCAAAGTACTAGTAGTTGTTGTTGTGGTTGTAGTAGCAGTAGCAGTAGTAGTTGTAGTAGAAGTAGTAGTAGTTTAAGTACTAGTAGTTGTTGTTGTAGTAGAAGGTGTAGGCGTACTACTACTAGTAGTAGTAGTAGTAACAGTAGCACTAGTAGTAGTAGTAAAGGTAGTTGTAGAAGTAGTACTTGCAGTAATAGCAAAAGTAGTAGCAGAAGTAGAAGTAGTAGTAGTAGCAGTTATAGTAGCAGTTGTTGTTGTAATAGCAGCAGCAACAGTAGTAGTGGTAGTAGTAGTATTAGAAGCAGCAATAGTAGTATTAGTTGAATTAGTAGTAGTGGAAAAAGTAGTAGCAGCAGCAGTAGAAGTAGTAGTGGTAATAGTAGGAGAAGTTTTAATAGTTGTAGTAGTTGTAGTAGTAGTTTTTTTTGTAGTAGTAGTAGTAGTTGTATTAGAAGTAGTGGTATTAGTAGTAGTTGTAGTAGAAGTAAAGTAGCAGTAGCAGTAGTAATAATAGAGGGAGTAGTAGAAGTTGTAGTTGCAATCGTAGTAATAGAAGTAGTAGTAGTAGTATTTCTGGTAGTAGTAATAGCAGTGGTAGTAATTATGGTAGTAGAAGGAGGAGTATTAGTAGTAGTTGTCATTGTTGTTGTAGCGTCGCCAACAGTATTTGTATTAGTGGCAGTAGATGTTGCTGTGGTTGTAGTAGTAGTAGTAGTAGAAGCAGTAGTAGTCGGAGTAGTAGCAGTAGCAATAGGAGTGGCAGTACTTGTTGTAGTAGTAGTAGGAGTAGTAGAAGTAGTAGCAGTAGTGGTAGCAGTAGTAGTTGTTGTAGTAGTAGTAGTAGCAGCAGCAGTAGCAGCAGTTGTAGTAGTAGCAACAACAATAGTAGTAGCAGCAGCAGCAGCAGCAGTAGTAGTAGTAGTAGTAGCCGCCGTAGTAGTAGTGGTGGTAGTAGTAGCAGTAGCAGTAGCATTAGTAGTGGTAATAGAAGTAGTAGTATTTGTAGTAGTAGGTGGAGGAGTGTAGTAGTAGTTGTTGTTATTGTTGTAGTTGTTGTAGTAGTTTCAGTAGTAGTAGCAAGTGTTGCAATAGGAGAAGTATTTGCAGTAGTAGTAGTAATAGCATTTGGAGTATGAGTAGTAGTACTAGTAGTAGAAGTTGGTGTAGTAGGAGAAGCAATTATAGTAGTAGTAGTAGTAGTAGTAGTAGTGGTAAGAGTTGTTGTTATAGTAGTAGTAGTATAAATAGTAGTAAAGCAGCTATAGTAGTACAGAAGGAGTAGCCATAGTATTAGAAGTTATAGTGGTGGTGTTGGTGGTAGTAGTAGTATTATTAGTAGCAATAGTAGTATTAGCAATAGTAGTACTAGTAATATTGCAGTTGTAGTAGTAGGACTAGTAGTACCCGTAGCTGTAGCGTAGTAGTAGTGGTAGCAATAGTAGTTATAGTCATAAGAGCGGTAGCCGTAGTGGTAGTAGTTGTAGCAATAGCAGCAGTAGCAGTAATAGTTGTAGTTGTAGCGATAGTAGCAGCAACAGCGGTAGTAGCAGTAGCAGTCGTAGTAATAGTAGTAGTACTAGTAACGGAAGCAATAGTAGTTGTATTACAAGTAGTATTAGTAGTAGTAGTAATAGTAGTGGTAGTAGTTGTAATAGTATGGGTAGGTGTAGGAGTAGGTGTAGTTGTAGTTGTAGTAGTAGTAGTAGTAGTTGTTGTTGTTGTAGTAGTAGTTGCAGTAGTAGTTGAAGTACTAGCAGTAGCAGTAGCAGTACTAGCAGCAGGAGTATGAGTAGTAGTAGTTGTAGTAGTAGTAGCAGCAGTAATTGTAGTAGTAGTAGTAGTAGTAGTGGCAATAGTAGTAAGAGTAGTAGTTGTTGTTGTTGTTGTAAAAGTAGTTGTAGTAATAGCACTAGTAGTAGTGTTACGAGTTGTCGTTGGAGTAGTAGTAGTAGTAGAGTAGTAGTAGGAGGAGGAGTAGCTGTAGTAGTAGATGTAGTAGTAGTCGCAATAGCAATAGTGGTAATAGTAGTAGTAGAAGTAGCAGCAACAGTAGTAGTAGTACTAGTAGTACCCGTAGCTATAGTTGTAGTAGTAGTGGTTGTAGTAGTAGTTGTAGCCATAAGAGTGGGAGCAACAGCAGCAGTAGTTGTTGTAGCAGCAGTAGTAGTAGTAATGGTACCAATAGTAGTAATGTAGTAGTACCAGTAACAGCAGCAGCAGTAGTACTAGTTGTATTAGTAGTAGTAATAGTAGTGGTAGTAGTTGTAGTAGTTGTGATAGGGGTTGGTGTAGGAGTAGGTGTAGCAGTATAAGTAGTTGTAGTAGTAGTAGTACTAGTCGTAAGAGTATTAGTAGTAGTAGTAGCAGCAGCTGCAGTAATAGTAGTAAGAGTAATAGTAATAAGAGTAGTAGCAGTAGTTGTAGTAGTAAGAGTTGGAGTAGAAGCAGTAGTTGTAATTCTAGCAGCAGTAGTAGTAGCAGGAGTTAATCGGAGTAGGTGTAGGAGTAGGAGTAGCGGTAGGAGTAGTAGTACTAGTAGTACTAGTGGTAGTAGTAGTGGTGGTGGTGGTGGTGATGGTGGTGGTAGTAGTAGTAGTAGGAGCAGTAACAGTAGTATAAGTAATAGAAGCAGCAGCAGCAGTAATAATACGGTAGTAGGAGAGTTAGTAGTGGTAGTAGTCGTAGGACTTGTAGTAGTAGTTAGAATAGTTGTTGTAGCAATAGTAGTAGTAGTAGCAGTTGCAGTATGAGTATTAGGATTAGTAGTTGTCGTAGCAGCTGTTGTAGTAGAAGTATTAGGATTAGTAGTAGTTGTAGTATTATTTGTAGTAGGAGTAGCAATAGTAATAGGAGGAGTAGTAGTAGTACTAATAGCAGTAATAGTAGGAGTAGTACTAGTTGTATTAGGAGTGGGACTAGTAGTTGGATTAGTAGTCGTTGAAGTAGTGGTACTAGTAGTAGTAGTAGGAGTTGTAGTACTAGCAGCAGTAGCAGTAGTAACTGAGTGGTAGCTGTTGCATTAGGCGTAGTAGTGGTAGTAGGAGTTGTAGTAGTAATGGGAGTTGGAGTAGGACTAGTAGTAGTAGTAACAGTAGTATTAGTAGGAGTAGAAGCAGTAGTATAGGATTAAGAGCAGGAATTGTTGTGGTAGTAGTAGTCGTAGTAGCAGCTGTAGAAGTAGTAGCAGTAGCAGTTGTACTAGAAGTAGAAGTAGTAGTATAGGATTAAGAGCAGGAATTGTTGTGGTAGTAGTAGTCGTAGTGGTAGAAATCAGAGTAGTAGTTGTAGTACTAGTAATAGGAGTAGTCGTAGTTGCTGTAGCGGTCGTAGCATTATTTGGAGTAGTAGTAATGGTAGTAGTAGTTGTTGTAGTAGCAGTAGTAGTAGTAGCGGTAGCGGTTGTAGTAGAAGGGGAAATAGTAGATGTAGTTGTAGCTATAGTGTAGTAGTAGTAGCCGCAACTATAGTAGCAGTAGCAACAGTAGTAGCCGCAACTGTAGTAGCAGTAGCAATAGCAGCAATAGTAAGAGTAGTTGCAGTAGGAGTAGCAATATTAGTGGTAGGAAAAGTTATGGTAGTAGCAGTACCAGTAGTAGTGTTAGTAGTAGTAGTAGCCGTAGCAATAGCAGCATAGTGGTTATTGTTGTTGTAGCGATAGTGGCATTCGCAGTCACAGTAGTATTATTTGCAGCAGCAGTTATAGAAGTAGAAGTAATAGTATAAGTGGTACTAGTAATTGTAGTGGCAGTAGTAGCAGCAGTAGTAGTAGTAATAGGAGTAGTAGTAGTTGAAGTAGCAATAGTTGTAGCAACCGTAGTAGTAATAATTGGATTAGTAGTAGTAGTAGTAGTAGGAGGAGGAGGAGGAGCAGCTGTTGAAGTAGTTGTAGTATTGCTAACAGTCGTAGTAGTTGTAGGAGTTAAGAGTAAAAGAAGAAGAACAAGTAGTAGTAGTAGCAGCAGCAGCAACATAAGGAGTAAGGGTACTAGTAGGACTAGTAGGAGTAGTAGTCGAAGGAGTAGCAGGAGTTGTAGTAAGAGTAGGAGTAGTGGTAGAATTACTAGTAATAGTAAGAGTAGGAGTTGCAGCAATAGCAGTAGCAGCAGCAACAGCAACAACAGCAGTAGTAGTAGGAGAAGTATTTCTACTATTAGGAGTACTAGTAGCAGCAGAAGTAGTAGTTGTTCTAGTAGCGGTAGTAGTAGTTGTTGTAGTAGCGGTAGTAGTAGCAGTAGTAGTAGTAATAGTACCAGTGGGAATTGGATTAGGAGTAGGAGCGGTATTAGTAGTAGTAGTAGTAGTAGCAGCTGCTGCTGCTGCAACTGTCAGATTAGTAGTTGTGATTGTAGTCTTAGGAATCGTAGTAGTGGTTGTTGTAGCGATTGACAATGCCGTATTAGCAGTATTAGTAGCAATAGAAGTAGAAGAAGTGGTGGTGGTAGTAGTACTTGTAGGAGTACTAGCAATAGCAGTTGTACTAGTAGAGTAGTAGTAGTAGTAGTTGTAGTTGTAGTAGTAGTAGTAGAGTAGGAGTAGGAGTAGTAGTAGTAGTTTCAGTAGTAGGAGTTGAAGTAGGAGTGGTAGTAGCAGTAGTAGGAGTAGTAGAACTAGTAGTTATAGTAGGAGAAGAAGTTGTAGTAGTAGGTGGTGTAGTAGTAGTAGTGGTGGTGGTAGTAGTAGTAATAGTAATAGCAACAGCAATGGTAGTAGTTGAAGTAGTAGTTGATGCAGTGTTAGTAATAGTAGTAGTAGTAGAAGTACGAGTACAAGTAGTAGCGGTTGTACTTATAGAATAGTAGTAGTTGTTATAGTAGTACTAGGAGTAGGAGTAGAAGTAGTAGTAGTAGGAGTAGTAGTAGCACTTGCAGTAGTCGTAAAAGTAGTAGTAATAGTAACAGTGGTAGCATTAGTAGTAGTAATAGTAATAGCAATAGAGTACTATTAGTAGTAGTAGTAGTAGTTGTTGTTGTTGTTGTTGTTGTAGCAACAGCAGCTACAACAATAGTAGTAGTAGTAGGGGTAGCATTAGTAGTAGTAACAGTAATAGTAATAGTAGTAATATTAGTAGTAGTAGTAGTAGTAGTTATTGTTGTTGTTGTTGTTGTAGCAGCAGTAGCGGTAGTAGCAGCAGTAGCTGCAGCAATAGTAGTAGTAGTAGGGGTAGTAGTGGCAGTAGTAGTAGGAGGAGGATTCAGTATAGGAGTAGTAGTAGGGGTTGTAATAGTTTTAGTGGTACTAGTAGTAGTGATAGGAGTAGAAGTAGCAGTTGGAGTTGGAGCAGAAGTAGGAGTAGTAGTTGCAATAGTAGAAGTAGCAGTAGGAGTACTAGCAGCAGTTATTGTAGTAGTAGCAGCAGCAGCAGTAGCACTTGTAGTTGTAGTAGTAGTTGTAGTAGTAGAAGTATTAGTAGGGGGAGCAGTGGTAATAATAGTAGCTGTAGTAGTGATAGTGGCAGCATCTGTAGCAGTTGGACAAGTAGTGGTAATAATAGTAGCAGTAGCAGCAGTGGTGATAGTTGTAGCATCAGTCGTAGCAGTAATACTATTGTTAGTTGTAGTAGTAGGAGGAGGAGTTAGAGTAAGAGTAGTCGAGAGGTAGTAGTAGTTGTAGTAGTAGTTGTAGTAGCAGTAGTAGAAGTAGTAGGAGTAGTAGTTGCAGTACTAGTAGTAGGAGTAGTAGTAGTAGGAGTTGGACTAGGAGTAGTAGTAGAAGTTGTAGTAGTAATGGTTGCAATAACAGTAATAGTATTAGTAGTAATAGTAGTCGTCGTCGTAGTAGTAGTAGTAGCAACAGTAGGCGTACTATTAGTAGTATTAGGAGTAGTGGTACTCATAGTAGTAGTAGGAGTAGGAGTAACGGTTGGAGTTGGAAAAGGAGTAGTAGTAGTTGGAGTAGCAGTCATATTAGTAGTTGTAGTTGTAGTAATAGTAGTTGTATTAGTAGTAGCAGTAGTGGTTGTTGTAGGAGTAGTAGTTGTAGTAGGAGTAGTAGATGTAGTCATAGTAGGAGTAATAGTAGAACTAGTAGTCGTAGTAGTAGTAGTAGTAATAGCAGTGGTAATAATAGCAGTAGTGGTAGTAGTAGTAATTGGAGTAGTTGCAGTAGGTGTAGTAGTCAGAGTAGTAGTGCTTGTGGTAGTAATCATAGTAGTAGCAGTAGTTGTTATAGTAGTAGTAGAAGTAGTAATAGTATTAGTAGGAGTAGCAGCAGTAGCAGCAGCAGCAGTAGTCGTCGTACTAGTAGTAGTAGGAGTCGAAGTACGAATAGTTGTATTAGTAGTACTATTAGTAGTAGTAGTAGCAGTAGTGGTTGTAGGAGAAAGAGTAGTAGTTGAAGTTGTAGTAGCAACAGTAGCAGCAATTGTTGTAGTAATAATCGTAGTTGTAGTGGTTGTAATAGGGAAGTAGTAGTAGCAGTAGCTGTAGCGGAAACAGTTATAGTTGTTGAAGCAGTAGGAGTAGTTGTAGCAAGAGTACTAGTAGGTGTAGTTGTTATAGTCGTAGTAGAAGTTGTAGTCGTAGTAGAAGTTGTTGTTGTAGTAGCAACAGTAGCAGCAGTAGTAGTAATTTAGTATTAGTAGATATAGTAATAGTAGTATGACTTGGAGTAGGAGTAGCAACAGCAGCAGTAGTAGTTGTAGTAGGAGTAATAGCTCTAGGAGTAATAGTAGTAGCTGGAGTAGGAGTAGGAGTAGGAGTACTAGTAGTTGTTGTTGTAGTAGTAGTAGTTATAATTGAAATAGTAGTAGGAGTGTTAGTAACTACAGTAGTAGTAGCAGTAGTCATAGAAGTTATTGTAATTCTATTAGTATTAGTAGTTGAAATACTAGTAGAAGTAGTAGAGTAGTAGTAATTATTCGTATTAGTAGTAGTTACAGTAGTAGAAGTAGAAGTAGTAATAGTGATAGTAGTAGTAGAACTAGTAGAACTAAGACTTGTAATAGTAGTAGCAAAAGTAGTAGGAGTAGCAGTAGAAGTAGTAGCAATAGTAGTAGAAGTTGTAGTTGCAGCTGCAACAACAGCAAGATTAGGAGTAGTTGTAGTAGGAACAAGAGTGGTAGTAGTAGGAGCAAGAGTTGGAATAGGTGTAGAAGTAGTAGTAATTGTTGCAGTAGCAGTAGAAGTCATAGTAGTAGTAGGAGGAGTGGGAGAAGTGGTAGTAGTAGTAGGTGTAGGAATAGTAGTAGTGGTTGCACAAGTAGGAGTAAGAGTAGTGCTAATTTTGCAACTGCAGCTACTACTTACTACTACTACTACAACTACTATTGCTACTAATCACTGCTACTTCCGCTACTGCTACTATTGCCACTATTACGGCTACTACTGCTACTACTTCCACAGCTACTACTACTACTGCTGCTACTTCCACGACAACTGCTTCTATTGTTGTTGCTACTACTGCAGCAATTGCAATTATCACTATTGCCACTACTATCAATTCTATGACTGCTACAATTGCTACTACTGCTTCTACTACTACTATTACTAGTACTACTGCTACTGCTTCTTATATAGCTACTGCTACTACAACTAGTACAACTAATTCTACTACTACTACAATAGCTAACACTAGTCATACTACTACAAATACTAGTGCAACTACTACTACTCCTACAACAACAACTACTACTACTACTCCATCTCCTCCTACTATTATTTTTGTTACTACTAGTACTTTTACAACTACTGCTGCTACGACAACTACTATTAATACTACTACTACTACTTCTCCTCCTCCTACTACTATTACAACCGCTGCTATTATAAGCACTACTACAATCGATACAAATGCTACTATCATTACTACTACCACTATTGTTACAACTACTGCTACTACTTCTGATACTACTACTATTGTTACTACTACAAATATTGCTATTACAACTATAGCTACTGCCACTACTACTACCTCTCCAACTACTAATACTTATCCTACTATTTCTACTTCTCCTGTTACTATTACTACAACAACAACAACAACAACTACTACTACTACTACTACTATTACCACCACCACCACTACTTTTTCTCCGACTACTACAACTATTATTACTACTACTACTACTCCCACTACTACTACTATTATTACTACTACTACTACTACTACTGTTGTTGCTACTGGAGCTACTAATACGGCTATTACTACTACTACTATTGCTCCTACTGCAACTGCTACTACAACTACTACTAATACTACTAGAATTTGTACTACCACTGCTGCTACTGCTATTGCTGCTACTACTATTACTACTACTACTACTACTACTGCCACTACTACTATTACCACTGCTGTTGCTACTGGAGCTACTAATACGGCTATTACTACTACTACTATTACTCCTACTGCAATTGCTACTACAACTACTACTAATACTAATAGAACTAGTACTACCACTGTTGCTGCTATTCTGCTACTACTATTAATATTACTTCTACTACAACTTCTACTGCTACTACTACTACTACTACTACTACTACTACTGCGACTACTTCTCCTACTACTACAACTAGTACTACTGCTACTACTATAACAAATACAACTAGTACAACAAGAATAACTAATACGACTACCACTACTACAACTACTACAACTACTACTCATAGAAATGCTACTAGTACTACTGCTTCACTGCTTCTGCTACTACAACTACTACTGTTGCTTCAACTGCTACTCCTACTACTATAACTACCATAACTACTGTTGTTAATACTAGTGCTACCACTGCTACTCTTGCGACTACTATTGCCACTACTGCTGCTGCTACTACTACTACTTGTACTACTATTGCTACTATTACTGCTGCTATGACTGTTGCTACTACTACTACTACATCTTCTTCTGTTACTACAACTACTACTACTCATGCTAATACTATTGCTGCTACGACTAGCATTAGTATCAATACTACTACTACTACTACTACTACGATGACGACGATTACTACTTCTGCAACTACTGCTAAGATTGCTACTACTACTAGTTCTGCTACTACTGCTGCTACAACAACCACTGCTACGACTGCAGTTATTATTATTACAACCACTACTACGACTACCACGACTACTACTACCACTACTACTACTACTACAGCAACAACAACAACTACTACAAATAATAATGCGGCTATTGGTCCAACTACTACTACTACCACTGCTGCTAGAATTACTACTACTAATACTACTAGTACTGCTACTGCTGCTACTGCTAATACTTCAGCTACTACTTCTTCTACTGTAGCTACTAATACTACTTCCCCAGCTACTACTTCTACTACAACTTATGGTTCTATTGCTACTGCTACAACTACTACTGCAACCACTGCAACTATTACTGCAGCTACTAATACTACTATCACTACTATTACTACTACTATAACAACTACTACTGCTATTGCAACTGCTACTACTACCACCACCACCACCACCACCACCACCACCACTACTATTACTACCACCACTACTAATACTACTACTATTGCTACTAACATTGCTCCTACTACTACTACTATTACTACTATTACTTTCTCTACTAATACTACTTCTACTACTACTACTACAATTGCTGCTGTAGCTACTACTCCTACGACAACAACTACTACTATTACTGTTGCTGCTCCTACAATTGCTGCTATAGCTACTACTCCTACAACTGTTGCTAATACTACTACTGTTGCTGCTACCATTTTTACTTTACTACTGCTATACCTACTTCTACCACTATACCTACTTCTTCTCCTACGGCTACAACTACCACTACTGCTACTATTTCTGCTGGTACTTCAACTACTTCTCAAACTTTTGCTACTGCTACTACCACAACCACAACTACCGTTATTATTACCGCTGCTACTGTTTCTACTACTACTACTATTACTACCCCTACTGCAACAACAAGTACTGCTACTGGTACTAATTTAACTACTTCTCCTATTATTGCTACCGCTACTACTACTAGTACTAATACTACTATACTACCACTATTGCTACTATACCTACTGCTACAACTACAACAACAACTGCTACTCTTACTACGCCTACTACTACAACTACTACTACTGCCATAACTACTACCACTGCTACTACTAATATTACTACTACTACTACTATTACTACCTCTGCTTCTGCTACTACTGTTGCAACTACTACTACTACTCCTAATACTACTATAGGTTCTACTATTACTGCAACTACTGGCACTACATCTATTGCTACACCTACTACTACAACAATAACTACTACAACAACTAGTATTACTAGTAGTACGACTACTACTTCAACTACTACTGCTACCAATACTACTCCTACTACCACTACCAGCACTACAGCTACTGCTGCTACTACTACTTCAGCTAGTACTACTAGGACTACTACTAGTCGTACTATTATTACTACTACTACTACTAGTACTAGTACTATTACTACTACTGCTGCTGCTACTACTCCTACTACTCTGATTATTGCTACTACTACTATAATTACTACTACTACAACAACAACAACAACAACAACTACTACTACTACTACTACTACTAAACAACAACTATTATTGCTTCTGTTACTACTACTACTATACTATTACAGCTATTACTATACTATAAAAAATATTGCAACTACCGTTACTACTATTACTTCTTCTATGACTCCTGCTACTACTCCAAATACTACCACTACTACTTCTACTCCTACTACTGCTCATACAACAACTACTCCTCCTTTTACTACTAGTAATACTAATGTTGCAATTACTACTACTACTGCTACTATTACTACCACTACTACAACCACTACTACTACAATTACTACTACTACTACAATAACTTCAACTGCTACTCCTACTACTGCTCCGACCTTTACTACAAAGAATCCTACGACAACTGCTACTACTATTACTACTGCTACTACTACTACAACTACTACTACAATTACTATTGCTACTGCTGCTACTACTACTACTGCTACTACTACTGCTGCGTCTGTTCTTACAACAACAACTACTACTACTACTACTACTAATACTACCACTACTCCTCCTCCTCCTCCTCCTCCTACCACTACTACAGCTGCTGCTACTACTATTGCTACTACGACAACATTTACTATTGTTATGACTACTACTACTACTACAACAACTATTATTACTAATACTACTACTACTACTACTACTTCTTCTACTACTACTACTACTACTACTACTACTACTACTACTTCCACTACTCCTACTACAACTACTACAACTACTATTATTGCTGCTGCTACTACTACTTCTACTGTTGCTTCTTCAACTACTACTATTACTACTGCTACTACTACTGCTACTGCTACTACAACTACTACTATTGCTACTTCCATTGCTACTTCTACTAGCACAACTCGTATTGCTACTCCTACTACTACTACGACTACTACCACTACTACTATGACAACTATTACTACTGCTAGTACTAGTACGACTACTACTACTACTACTATAAAAACAACAACAACTACTTCTACTACTACTCCTTCTATCATTACTACTCCTGCTCCTACTCCTACTACAACAACGACTACTGCTCCTCCTCCTCCTCCTCCTCCTCCTACTACTACTACTATAGTTGCTATTACTACTACGTCTAGTACTACAACTATTACTATTGCTAATACTAATACTACTACTATAGTTGCTAGTACTACTACTACTAGTGCTACAACAGCAAAAACTATTACTACAACTACTGCTAATACGACTACTACTACTACTACCACTTCTACTACTACTGCTATTACTTCTGCTGCTGCTGCTCCTTCTCGTACTGCTACTACTACTCCTACTACTGTTGCTACGACCACCACTAATACTATGACTACTACTACTTCGCTACTAATAGTGCATCTACAACTAATCCTACTACTACTATTACTACTATTACTACTCAAACTACTACCACTACTACTACTACTCCGACTGCAATTACTATTACTCCTACTACCACTATTACTACTACCAATGATAGTACTACTCCTATGACTACTACAACTACTCCTACTACAACTACTAATATAGCTGCTACTACTACTCCTACGACTACTTTACAATTTCTGCTACCACTACAACTAATACTTCTATTACTACTACTACTACTATTACTACTACTACAGCAACTACTACTACAACTAGTACTACTATTACTGTTACAACAACAACAACAACAACAACTACTACTACTACTATTACAACTGCAACTAGTGCTACAATTACTACCACAACTACTACTACAACTAATACTGGTGCTACTACAAACACTACTACTAACACTTCTACTACTACTACTACCACTCCAACTAAAACTAATACTGCTGCTGCTGCTATTACTCCTACTACTACGTCTACTACTACTATCATTAGTTCTATGACTACTACTTCTACAACAACAAAAACTATTACTAATACTACTATACATCCTACTACTGCAACTACTCCTACTACTACTCCTACTACTGCCATTACAATGACAACTACTGCTATGACTGCTACTGCCACTACCACTACTACTTTTACTATTACTGCTACTACTTCTACTACTTCTACTACTACTTCTCCTACTACTCCTACTACTACAACTACTTCTACTACTATTGCTATAGCTGCTACTACCACGACTTCTACAGCTACTCATACTACTACTCCCACTACTACAACGACTAATATTACTACTTCTACTACTGCTACTGCTAATACTACTACTATTACTACAACAACAAAACTACTACTACAACTACAACTACGACTACTGCTACCACTAATCCTATTACTACTCCTACTCCTATTACCACTACTACAACTTCTACTCCTACTACTACTGCTACTATTACTACAACTACAACTACCAATACTACTACCGCTACTACTACAACAACAACAACTAGTAGTAGTAGTGCTAGTATAGTTGCTAGTAGGACTATCACCAGTACTATTATTACTACTACTACTACAACTTATATTACTACTACTGCCTGTTATTAGTACTAATACAACTATTATTACTACTACAACTATTGCTACTGCTAATACGATGACTACTATTACTACTACTTGTACTGCTACTACAACTACACTACTACCATAGCTACTACTACTTGAATTACTACTACTCTTACAACCAATACTATCACACCTACTATGACTACTATTACTCATACTACTTCTACTACTACTAATAATACTACTACTACTCTAACTACTACAACTTCTCCTACTGCTAAGACTACTACTCCTACTACTATGACTATTACTACTACTACTACAATTAATACAAATTCTGCTACTATAGCTACTAATTCTACTATTACTGCTACTCTTACTACTACTTCATTACTTCTACTACCGCTACTACTAATATTGCTGTCACTAATACTACTACTACTACTACTACGACTACGACTACTACTACTGTAACTACTAATACAACCACTCCTACTACTACTATTACTTCTACTACTAATAGTACTACTACTACTTGTACTACTTTTGTTGCTTCTAGTACTACTACTACTGATACTACTACTACTACTACTACAACTACTACAACAATTATTAATACTACTACTATTATTATTATTACTGCTGCTACTACAACTGCTACTACAACTACAACAACTACTATTACTACAACGACTACTACTACTTCTTCTACTACTACTACTACTAATACTACTATTATTATTACTACTACCACTTCTACAATGACTACTAGTGTCGCTTCTGCTTCTACTACTACTGCTGCTGCTGCTTCTACTACTACAGTAATTGCTGCTATAACTGCTATAGCTATAACTCCTACTACTACAGCTACTACTAATACTATGACTACTACTGCTGTTGTTGCTGCTACTACTACAACTACTAGTACTACTACTCCTCCTACGACTAGTACAACAACGACAAATATTCTACTACTACTATAACTATTATGACTAGTACTACTCCAACAACAACAACAACAATTACAACTATTATCACTACTACTACTCCTACTATTATTGCTTCTACTACTACAACTACTACCGCTAATCCTACTACCACACCTACTCCTACTACTGTTATGACTACAACTACTTGTATTACTACTATTACTAGTAGTAGTACCAGTACTACTACTACAACAACAACAACTACTACTACTATTACTATTACTACTACAACGACTGCCACTACTAATCCAGCGACTACTACTACTACAACAAGAAAAACTACTACTCCTACTGTAGCTATTACTACTATTGTTGTTATTGCTGCTACTCCTACTGTTGCTACAACTAGTACTACAAGTACAATAATTACTACTACTAGTACTGCTGCTACTACTACTAATACTACAACATTTATTGCTACTACTACTATAACGATGACAACAACAACAACAACTGCTACTACTACTACTGCTACAGCAATTGCTGCCACTAGTACTACAAGTGTGACTATTATTACTGGTACTACTAGTACGACTAGTACTACTACTAATACCACTACTATTACTACTATTACTACTACTACAACTACTACTTCTACTACAACTTCTATTACTACTACTACTACTCCTACTACTATTTCTACAACTCCTACGACTACAACAACTACTACTACTACTACTACTATGTTTGCTACTACTAGCGCGATGAATACCACTACTACTACTATTAAAACTACTACTACTACTATTGTTACAACAACAACTACCACTACCACTATTTATATTGCTACCGCTGCTACTAAGACTTCTACTACTCCAACTACTACTACTCCTACCACTGCTACAACTACTACTACTATTACTACTACAACTACTACTATTACTACTACCAGTATGACTACTACTACTTTTGCTACTATTACTGCTGCTGCTAGTACTGCTACTTCTACTATTACAGCCACAGCTACTACAACTTCTTCTCCTACTACTATATCTACTGCTACTATTATAGCTACTACTACAACTACTTCTACTTCTGCCACAACAACTATTGCTACAACTACCACTACTACTACTATTGCTACCACTATTGCTACTACAGCTACAACTGCTACTACTATTTCTCCTACTACTAGGACTGCTACTGCTTCTGCAACTACTACTACTATTGCTACTGCTTCTGCAACTACTACTACTACTGCTACTGCTTCTGCAACTACTACAACTATAGCTAGAACTGCTACTACTACTACTGCTACTACAACTACTACTACTGCTGCTAATACAACAACTTCTACTACTGCAACTACTACTACTGCTACTACTACTATTACTACTGCTACTACTACTGCTACTACTACTATTACTATTACTTCTACTACCACTACTAATACCACTACAACAACTGCTGCTTCTACTTCTACAACTGTTACTAGCGCTACTACTACTACTACTACTACAATAGCTACTACAGCTATAGCCGTTACAACTGATACTACTTTTCTGGCTACTACTACTACTGCTACTACGGGTGCTACCATTAATACTGCTACTACTGCTACTATTTTTACTACTATTACTACTACTACTACTTTTGCTGTTGTTCTTGCTCCTATTCCGACAATTACTCCTACTCCACTTACTCCTCCTCCTCCTCCTACTACTACTACTATTAGTACTACTACTACTTCTGCACCAACGACTCCTACTAATCCTACTACTACTACTCATACTACAACAACTATTACTGCTACTTCTACTACTTCTACCACTACTAGTACAATTATTACTACTCTACTACTACTGCTACTAATACTATTTCTACTACTGTTACTACCACTTCTAGTTCTGCTACTACTACTGCTACACCCACTACCACCCTTACTATTGCAACTACAACTACATCGACTACTACTCCCACTACAGCTGCCACTCTTACTACTACTTCTCCTACTAGTTCGACAGTTACTACACCTGGTATTACTACTACTACTACCAATACTACTAATACTATTACAACAACTGCTACCTCTACTAGTACTACTACTACTATCACTGCTACTCCTACTCCTACTCCTCCTACTACTAGTCCTAGTCCTAGTCCTACTTCTACTAGTGCTATTGTTGCTGCTCTTACTACTACTACTACTACTATAGAAACTACTACAACAACAACTACTACTACTACAAGTACAACAACAACAACTACTACTAGTATCACTGCTACAACAACTACTACAACAACTCGTACTACTTCTACTCCGACTACTACTACTACTACAAATATGACCACCTCTATTACTATTATTACTACTACTACAACAACTACCACTACTTCCACTACTACTACCACAACTCCGACAGCCTCTACTACTACTACCATACTACTATCATTACCACTACAACTACTACTATTACTACTACTATTACTACTAATACTACTATTACTACTACTACTAATACTACTAGAACTACCACTCTTGCTATTTCTATTACTACCACAACAAAAACAACTACTACTCCTACTGCTACTACTATGACTACTACTACTACAACTAGCTCTACTTCTAAAACTACTATTACTATTACTACACTAGTACAACAACTACTACTGCTTATACTATTAGTAATACAACAACTACCACTATTACTGCTGCTCATCCTACCACTTCTGCTACTACTACAACAACAAGTCCTACTACTACTGCTGCTACAACTACTACCACTTGTACTACTACTCTGGCTACCACTAGTACTACACCTACTACTACTACCACTACCACCACCACAACTATTATCAACACTACTACTACTACTACCACTAGTATTGCTACCATTAATATTACTCCTATTAGATCTACTATTACCACTAATTCTACTACTTCTACTATGATTACTATTACTACTATTATTACAACTACTAGTATTGGTACTACTTCGACCACTACTACTACTACCACTACTACTGCGACTACTTCTACTATGATTACTACTACTCCTACTATTACTATTACTACTACTAATACAACTACTACTGATGCTATTACTAGTACTGCTACTATTATAGCTACTACTGCTACTACTTCGATTGCCACTCCAACTACTACTACTATTACTGCTACTACTACTACTACTACTACTATTACTATTACTACTACTACTCCTCCTATTACATCTATTATTACTGCTACTACTTCGATTGCCACTCCTACTACTACTCCAACTACTAGTACTACTACGTCTACCACTACTACTACAACTCCTAATACTAAGTCCACTACTACTTCTACCACTCCTACAACAACTACTACTACTACAACTACTACTACAACTGCATCTACTACGACTACTACTAGTACTACTTCTACTATTACTACAACTGCTACTAGTACTACTTCAACTTCTACTACTATTGCTATGGCTACTGATTCTACTACTGCTACTACCACTACTGCGGCTACTGCTACTACTACTACTACTACTACTACTATGACTACTACTTCGACTACTACTACCGCTGCTACTACTACTGCTGTACTACTACTACTACTACTACTATTGCTGCAATTACTACAAATACTGCTACTACTACTACTACTCGTGTTACTACTACCACTACTGTTACTAGTACTACAGCTATGATAACCACTATTACTACTTCAAATTCTACTACTACTCCTCCTCCTACTACTGTTGCTACAAATACCACTACTACTATTATTAATACTAAAACTACTTCTATTACTACTACTACTACTACAACTACTTCTATTACTACAGCAAATATAACAATTAGTACTCCTGCTACTACTTGTACTACAACTATCACCACTACTATTAACCCTACTGCTTTTAGAACTACTACTACAACTTCTAAAACTACTACTACTACTTATCCTACTAGGACAACTACTCTTATGGCCACTACTGCTACCTCTTCTTCTGCTACTCCTCCTACAACTCCGACTACTACTATTACCACTCCAACTACTGCTACTACTACTACTGCTCGTACTACTACTTCTACTAATACTCCTGCTTCTTCTACTACTACTACTGCTATTACTACTCCTCCTACTACTTCTGCTACTACACTACTACTACTATTAGTACTACTGCTACTACTACTTCTACTGCTACTACTACTATGACTACTACTGCTAGTACTACTACTACTCCAACAACTACTCCTACTACTACTACTAGTATTGCTAGTACTTCTACTACTACTAGTCGAACTTCTCCACCTGCTACTACTACAAATCATACCACAACAATTACAATTACTACGGTTACTACTACAACAGATGCTACTACTACTACAACAATAACAACTACTACTATTGCTACAACAACTACTACTACTACCACAACTACTAGTCTTACTACTACCACTAGTCCTACTACTATTACTAATACTACTACTACTATTGATATGACTAATACTATTCCTACTCTTACTCCTACTACTGATAATACTACTACCCCTCGTACTGCCACTCCTAATACTACTAATACTACTATTACTACTACTCCTACTCCAACTCCTACGACCACGACAACGAGTACTCCTATTACTGCTACTACTACTACTACAACGATTAATACTAATATTACTACTACTACTGCAACGTCTGCTATGACAAATCCTACTACTATTACTACTACTATTGCTACTACTACTGCTAATACGACTACTACTACTGGTACAACAAGAACTGTTGCAACTACTATTACTACTACTACTTCTTTTCCTGCTGCTACTACTGCTACTACAAGTACATCTACTACAGCTACTGCTACTACTTCTACTATGACTGCTGCTACTACTCCACTGCTTCTAATTCTTGTACTACTTTTGCTATGACAACCACAACTACTACTGCTACTATTGCCACTCCTGCTACTACCATTATAATACTAATACAACTGCTACTACTACTAATACTACTGCTATTATAACCACTACCACTACTACTATAGCTGCTACTGCTACTACTACTGCAACTACTACTACAAGTACTGCTATTGCTACTACTACTACTGCTACTACTACTAAAGCCACTACTGCTAGCACTACGGCTACAACAACAACTACTCCTACAACTAATGCAACTACTGCTACTGATGCAATTACTATTGCTACAACTACCACATCTACTACTACTTCTCCAACTCCTAATACCATTACTACTACTACGGCTGCTACAACTACTTGAACTACTACTACTACTCTTACCACCACTGCTACTACCACTACTGCTGCTACTACTACTGTTACTACCACTATTGCTACTAGTACTACGGCTACTGCTACTACCATTATTACTACTACTATTGTTACTTCAACTACCACTATTACTACTACTATTACAACAACTACTATTGCTACTATTATTACTAATACTACTGCTACAATGACAACTATTGTTGTTCCTATGACTACTACTACCACTGCTGTTGCTGCTGCTATAATTACCACTACTTCTGCTACTACTACTGCTACAACTATTGTTGTTGCCACAACTACTGCTATTACTACTGCTGCTACTACAACAATAACTACTACTACTGCAACTACTACTTCTACTACAACTACTACTACTAGGGTGGCTAAAACTGCTACTACAATTAGTGAAACTACTGCCACTATTGTTGTTGTTGCTACCACTGCTACAACTACTATGAGTTCTCCTACTACTACTACTTCAGCTACTGCTGCTGCTGCTGCTATAGTCACTGCTACTACTATTTCTACTACTACTACTGTGGCTACTACTGCCACTTCCGCACATACTACTACGACTGTTGCTACTACTACTAATATTACTACAACTACTGCACCTACTTCTACTACTACTATCACTACAACAATGACAACTACTACTACTACCATTTCAACACCAACTACTTCGGCTACAAGTTCTACTGCTACTACTCCTACTACTACTATTACTGCTCCTACTACTACTACTAGTACTACTACAAATACTATTGCTCCTCCTAGTACTACTACTATTATTACTACTACAATGACCACTACAGTTAATGCTACTACTATTAGAACTACTATTACTACTACTACTACGACAACTACTACTACTGCTGCTGCTACTACTACTATTACTACTACTACTACACCTACTACTACTACTACTATTGCTAGTTGTGCTGCTACTACTACTATTAGTACAACTTATACAACTACTTCTCCGACTACTCCAACTATTACTGGTGCTGCTGCTACTACTACTACTACTATGACTACTACTACTACTACTACTACTACTACTACCACTACTGCTACTGCCACTATTGGTACTACTTCTATTGCTATTACTACTTCTATTGCTATTACTACTACTATTGCCACTACTACAAGTACTGCTACTACTTCTACTACTATTACAACTACAATAACTACTCCTACTGCTGCTATTGCAGGTAAAGCTCCTCCTTCTACTACTACTACTCCTACTTCTATTACGACAACTGCTACTATAACAACAACTACTACTACTAATCCTAGGACTGCAACTTCTACTACAACGACTAGTA
This sequence comes from Trichopus zeylanicus subsp. travancoricus, assembly GCA_005019695.1. Classification (NCBI taxonomy): domain Eukaryota; kingdom Viridiplantae; phylum Streptophyta; class Magnoliopsida; order Dioscoreales; family Dioscoreaceae; genus Trichopus; species Trichopus zeylanicus. The sequence goes on from RXID01008632.1 coordinate 24,623, forward strand.
CTACTACTACTACTAAAATGACTGCTAATACTACTACTACAACTATGCTGCTCCTCCTCCTCCTACTACTACTACTACTACTACTACTCTTGCTACTATTACCACAATGACAACCACTACTAATACTACTACTACTACTACTACTACTACTACTACTACTACTACTATTACTACGACCACTACAACTGCTGCAACTACTACTACCAGTACTACTACTACTACTGCTGTTGCTACTACTATGCTACTGTAACTATTTCTACCACTACAACAACTACTACTCCTTCTACTACTACTACTGCTACTATTACTACTACTATCACTACTACTACATGTACTTCTACTACTAATACTTCTAGTACTTATACGACTACTGCTACTACTACTACTACTACTCCTACGACCACTAGAACTACTATCACAACTCCTTCTTATAGTACTACTACTCCAACTAGTACTACTTCTACTCTCACTATCACTATTACTACTAATACTACAACTTCTACTACTATTACTACCACTACTAGTACTACTACTACAACAACAACTACTTCTACTCTTACTACAACTACTATTACTACTACTATTACTACTTACTACTATACACCTATTGATACAAATACTACCTACTACTTATTCCCCACCACTCCTAACTCTATTCCTCCACTATATATTGACTATTAGTTCTATACGATTATTGTATACTACACCTATTGCTACAAATACTACTACTACTACTACTACTACCACTACTACTACTATTACTACAACTATTGCTACTATAGCTTCTATTACTATTATTGCTACTACTACTACTATAGCTACTACTCTTACTATTGCAATTACTACCATGACTACTACTACTATTACTACCACTACTGCTATTGCCACTATCGTTACTACTTTTATTGCTTTTACTACTACTACTGCTACTATTTCTATTGCTACTCCTACTACTCCTCCTCCTCCTACTACCACTCCTACTATTGCTCCTAGTACTACCCTTACTCCTACACCTATTCCTATTACAACTACAGCAGCTACAACTACTACTGCTACTACCACTATCACTATTGCTACTACTGGTACCACTACAACAACTTCTACTACTGCTGCTACTACAGCCGCAACTCCTACTGCTGATACTACTACTAATACTACTACTACTATAACTACAACTATGACAACTAATTCTACAACAGCAACTACTGGTACTACTTCCACTAGTGCTGTTACAACGACTCCTGCTACAACTGCTATTGTTGTTTCTACTACTCCTACTGCAACTACTATTCCTACTACTACTGCTGCTAATATTACTAATGCTGCTATTGCTGCTGCTGCTACTACTACTACTACTACTACTACTACTACAACTACAACAACAACAACAACAACAACTCTTACTACTACTACTACTACTTTTGCGAAAGTTGCTGCTACTACTACTGCTGCTGCTGCTACTGCTGCTGCTACTACTACTACTACTACTACTATTACCACTACTACAATTAATATTACTCCCACCCCTGCCCTTACTGCTACTACTAATACTACTACAACCAATACTACTACTACAAGAACTACTACTACAAACATTACTTCTACTTCAATAAGAACAACGACAACTGCTACTACTCCAACTCCTTCTCATGCCACTACTACTACTACTACTCCTATTCCTACTACTACTCATACTGCTGCTAGTACTAGCACTACAAGTACTACTAATACTACTGTAGCTATTCCTACTCCAACTCCTACAGCTATTTCTACACCTTGGGCTACTAATACTATTACTACGATACTACTATTTCTACTACTACTGCTACAATTACAACTACTACTGCTGCTGCTACCACTACTACTACTACTACTATTACTAGTACTACTACTACTACTATTAGTACTACTTCTACAACTACTACTCCAACTACTACTCCTACTCCTACTACTATGACTAATACTACTACTACTACTAATACTACAACTACTACTATTCCTACTACTAATACTTCTAGTACTACTAGTAGTAGAACTACTACAATAATGACAACAAATACTACTTCTACTACTGCTACTACTACTACATCAACTACTACTACAACTACAGTGATAACTACTTCTACTACTACTACTAATACAACTCCTGCTACTACCACTATAATGACAACTTCTTCTTCTACTACTACTACTACAACAACTTCAACTGCTACTACTTCTACTACTATTACTACTACTACAACTCTGGCTACTACTACGAGTACTACTACTACTACTACTACTACTACTATTTCTACAACTACAACTATAATTGCTACTCATTCTACTACTTATGCAACTCCTACTACTACTTGTTCCACTCTTACGGCTAGTCCTACTACTCCTAATACTACCACCACCACTACGACTACTACCACAGCTAGTACTTCTACTACTACTACTAATACTACTACTACTACAACAACTACCACTCCTACTACAACTACTGCTACTAGTTCTACCCCAACTCAAAAAACTACTTCTACAACTACTTAAGCTACTAGTATTACTGCTACTACAACTACAACAACTGCTACTACTCTTGCTACTACAACAACAACTACAACTACTACCACTACTACTGCTACTAGTACTACAACAACAACACCTACTACTACTTCTTCTGCAACTACAGCTACTACTGCTACCTCTACTACTACTGTTGCTGCTATTACTACTTCTACTACTCCGATTGTTACTGCTAGTATTACTCCAACTGATACTACTACTACTACTACTAGTACTGCTACTACTTATTCTACTACAACTACCAATATTACTACTACTGTTACTACTATGACTACTACTACCACTACTACTAAGACTCCTCCAACTACTATTTCTACAACTACCACTACTGCTACTTCTGCGGCTGTTGCAACAACAACTACGACTACTATAACTACTACTACTATGACTACTACTACAACAACTACTACAACTACAACTACAACTATTGCTACCGCTACTGCTACTTCTATTGCTATAAATACTACTACTACTACTACTATATCTATTACTAATAATACTACTATTACAACTAATATTACTACCACTGCTGCTACAACTACTTCTACTACTATTACTACTAATTGCAAATACCACTGCAGCTACTACCAATATTGTGACTACTATTATTGCTCCTACTAATACTACCCCTACTACTTGTACTGCTCCTACTACAAGTACTACTACTGCTACAACTCCTACTACTGGTAATACTACTACTACCCCTGCTCCAACTACTACCCCTACTCCTACAACAACTCATATTACAACAACTACTACTTGTACTACCACCCCCACAACTAGTACCACAACTACTTCTATTACTAGTACAAGTACTACTACTACTGCTATTGCTACTGCTACTATTACTACTGCAACTACTACTAGTACTAGTACGACTACTACTACCACAACGTATAAAACTGCTGCTGATGCTATGGCTGCAACTCCCCCTCCTACTACTACTAGTGCTAATAATTCTACTTCTACTATGACTTCTATGACTCCTCCTACTACTTCTGCAACTACCACTACTACTATTGCAACTGCTTCTACTACTACTACTACAACTACTACAACAACTACTACAACTATTACTACTACTACTTCTACTACTACTGCTGTTGCTACAGCTACAACTACTGCTACTACTACTACTACTATGATTGTTGCTTCCACAACAACTAGTACTACACCTATTACTACTAATACCACTACTACTACTACTAATATTAAAATTACTATTGCAGTAAGTACTTTTACTACTATTACTACTACTACTACTAGTACAACTACTACTCCTACTACTATTATTACATCTATTATTACTACTAATATTGCTTCTACTACTACTACTACTACTACCACTACTACTACTATTACTGCTACTACTACAAATACTACTCCGAGTACTTTTGCTACTACTTCTACTACTGCTACCATTAATACTGTTATTTATACTACTATTACTACTATTACTACTATTACAACTACTACTCCTATTGCTACTACTACTACTACAAGTACTACTACTACTACTAGTACTACTAGTGCTACTGCTACTACTACTACAACAACAACAATAACTACTACTGTTACTATTGCAGCTACTACTACTGCTACTACTTCTATTACTAGTACAACTGATACTACTCCTACTCCAACTCCTACTTCTATGACTAGTCCTACTACTACTACTACTACCACTCCTCCAATTACTATTATTCCAACTCCTACTCTTACTACAACTACTAATACTACTAATACTACTAATAGTACTTCTAATATTACTACTCACACTAACACAAATACTACTAATACTACTTCTTCTAGAACAACATCAACAACTACTACTACTCCTCCTACTCTCCATCCAGCCACCGCTATAACTACTCCTACTCCTACTACTGCTACTGTGATCCTTGCTCCTACTCCTACTCCTACTCCTACTACTGCTAGTACTAGTACCACAAATACTACTACTACTACTACTACTACTGCTGCTGCTACTACTACTACTACTACTATTACTAGCACAACTGCTACTACTACTATTACTACTATTTCCATAACTACTACTCCTACTACTACAACTACTACTGCTGCATTAGTGCAACTAGTACTACAACTACTACTTTGACTACTACAACAACTACTACTACTACTAATACTACTACTAATACTACTACAACTGTCAATACTACTACTACCACTTCTACTACTACTACTACTTCTTTTGTTTCTACTACTACTACTATACATATTACTACTAATACTACTACAACTACCGCTACTGCCACTACTAATATTACTACTGCTATTAATGCCATTGGAACTACTACTCATACTACTCCTATTACTACAGCTACAACTACTACAATTGCAACTACCACTACTACTACTATTACTACTACTACAACTACTACTTCTATTGCTACTTCTATGACCCCAACTTTCACTACTACTACAACTCCTACACCAACTCTTATTACAACAACTACTGCTAGTACTAATACTACTTCTACTACTACTTTTTCTACCACTACTACAACTACTACAACAACTATGTCTACAACTACTACAATTACTACTACTACTACTTTTGCAAATGCCGCTGCTGTTGCTGCTGCTACTACTGCTAGTATTGGTGATACTACTACTACCACAACTACTACTACAACAACTGATGTTCCGGGTGCAACTCTTACTACTATTACTACTACTACTACCAATAGTACTACTACAATAACTACTACTATGACTCCTCCTTGTACTACTTCTATAACTACCACTACTACTATTACTACTACTACTACTACTACTACTACTACTACTACTACTATTACTACTACTTCAACTGCAACTACTACTACTCCTACTGCTACTATTACTACTATTGTTTCTACTACTACTACTACACCTATTACTACCAATACTGCTACTACTACTACTACCACTACTACTAATATTACTACTATGATTGCCACAAGTACTTCTATTACTATTACTACTACTAGAACTACTACTACTGTTAATACTCATACTACAACTATTACTACTGTTATTACTACTACTGTTGGTATGACTAGTATTGCTACAATCACTACTGCTACTGCTACTGCTACTGCTGCTACTACTACTAATTCAATTATTACTGCTACAGTAGCTACTAGTTCCATATCTCCTCCAACTACTCCTACTCCTACTACTACTGCTACTACTACTACCTCTTCTCCTACGACCCTTACTCCTACACCAACTGCTATTACAACTACTACTACTAGTACAACAACTACTACTACTACTTGCTTGGCTACTCTGATAACTACTAGTATAACTACTTCTAATACTACTACTACTTTTAGCACTACTAGTAATACTACTACTTCTCCTACACCAACTCCGATTACAACTACTATTACTTGTACTTCTAGTACTACTACTACAACTCATACAGCTACTACTATAACAACTAGGACAACAACTTCTAATGCTCCTACTACTTCTACCACAATTACAAGTACTACTACTATTGATGCTGCTACTACTGTTACTACTACTTCTACTAATATTACATCTATAATAACTACTCCTACTGCTGCTACTGCGGCTGCAACTCCTCCTCCTACTACCACAACTCCTACTTCCATTACTACAACTACTAATAATATTTGAACTGCAACTTCTACTACAATGACTAGTTCTACTACTACTACTAAAAATGACTACTAATACTACTACTACAACTACTGCTGCTGCTTCTACTACTACTACTACTACTACTACTACACCTGCTACTATTACTACAATGACCATCACTACTAATACTACTACTACTACTTCTACTACTACTACTACTACGACTACTACAACTGCTACTACTACGACTACTACTACTACCTTTACTACTAGTACTACGCTGCTACTACTACTCTGCTACTACAACTATTTCTACCACTACAACAACTACTCCTACTACTACTATGCTACTATTACTACTAGTACTAATACTATGACTACATGTACATCTACTAGTAATACTTCTAGTACTTCTACGATGACTACTACTACTACTACTACTACTCCTACGCCAACCAAAACTACTACCACAGCTCCTTTTTCTACTACCACTACTCCAACTAGTACTACTTCTACTCTCACTATTGCTATTACTACTAATACTACAACTTCTGCTATTATTACTACCACTACTAGTAGTACTACTACAACTACTACAACAACTACTTCTACTCTTATTATTACTACTACTACTACTATGACACCTATTGCTACAAATACTACTACTACTACTACTACCACTACTATTACTATTACCACTACTATTGCTACTACAGCTTCTACTACTACTTGTACTAATACTACTACCAGTACTTGTACTACCACCCTCACAACAACTACCACAACTACTTCTATTGCTGCTACAAGTACTACTACTAGTACTACTACTACTACTACTGCTACTGCTGCTATTACTACTGGTACTACTACTAGTACTAGTATGACTACTACTGCCACAACATATATAACAGCAGCTAATGCTATGGCTGTAACTCCTATTACTACTACTACTAGTGCTAATAATTCTACTTCTACTACTACTTCTATGACTCCTACTACTACTTTTGCAATTACCACTACTACTACTCTAACAGCTACTACTACTACTACAACTACTGCAACAACTAATCCAACTATTACTACTACTACTTCTAATACAACAACTACTACTGCTGCTGCTTCACCTTCAACTACTGCTACAACTACTACTACTATGATTGTTGCTTCTATAGCTACTACTACTACACCAATTACTACTAATACCACCACTACTACTACTACTACTACAAACAATAAAACTACTATTGCTACAAGTACTTCTTCTACTATTATTACTACTACTACTACTGCTGGTACCACTACTGGTACTACTACTACGGCTACTACTACTACTCCTAGTACTACTACTTGTACTTCTACTAATGCTACTTCTACTACTATTACTACTGTTAATACTATTACAACTACTAATCCTACTGCTGCTGCTGCTGCTACTCCTACTACTACTACTACTACAACTACTACAACTACTACTATTATAGCTACTACTACTACTACTACTACTTCTATTACTAGTACAACTGATACTACTCCTACTCCAACTCCTACTAATACAACTACTTCTACTACTATTACTACTACGATTGCTCCAATTACTATTACTCCAACTCCTACTCGTACTACTACTACTTTTACTACTAATACTACTAATTGTACTTCTAATATTACTACTCATACTGATACAAATACTACTAATACTACTTCCACAACAACAACAACAACGACTACTACTACTCCTACTCCTCCTCCGGCCACTACTACAACCACTCCTACTCTTACTGCTGCTACTGTGATCCCAGCTCCTACTCCTACTCTTACTCGTACTACTGCTAGTACTACTACCACAAATACTACTACTTACTGCTACTACGACTAAGTACACGCTAAGACTAGCACTACTACTACTAGTACTACTACTGACTAACGTACAACTACTACTACTACTACTAATACTACTCTACTACTACTACCTGCTAGTACAAAACAGCAACTACTACCATTACTAGTATTCAATAACTACTCTACTCACGCCTACCCCCCTACGACAACACGACTGTTGCATTAGTACTGAACAACTACAAACAACTACTACTATTGACTACTACTACTAACGACTACTACTGGTCTACTACTACGCTACGACTACTTTCAATACTACTACGACGAATGCTACGAGTACTACTTCTAACTACTAAACCGACTAATATTACTTTACTCTACTACTACCACTACTACTTATCTGTTGCTACTACTACTACTACTACTACTACTACTAGTATAATACATATTACTACTAATACTACTACAACAACTACTACTATTGCTAATATTACTGCGACTATTACTACCATTGCAACTGCTACTTAGACTACTCCTATTTCTACTGCTACTACTAGTACAATTGCAACTACCACTATTGCTACTACCATTACTACTACTACAACTACTACTTCTATTGCCACATCCATGACCCCAACTTCTACTACTACTACTACTACTCCTACACCAAATCTTAATACAACAACTACTCCTACTACAAGTAATACTTCTACTACTACTTATACTACCACTACTACAACTACTACCACGACTACATCTACAATTGCTACAATTACTACTACTACTCTTGCTGCTGCTACTACTACTACTACTACTACAACTATTACTATAGTTGCTAATGCTACGGGTGCAACTCCAACTATTATTACTACTACAACTATCAATAGTACTACTATAATAACTACTACTATGACTCCTCCTCGTACTACTCCTATAACTAGCACTACTACTACTGGTACCGATACTACAACCACTATAACTACTACAATAATAACTACTACTACTACAACTACTACTACAACCCCTATCACTACTAATACTACTACTACTACTAATATTACTGCTACTATTGCCACAAGTACTTCTACTACTATTACTACTACCATAACTACTACTACAATTAATACTCATACTACTGCTATTACTATTGTTATTACTACTACTATTGGTATGACTAGTACTGCTGCTATCACAACTGCTACTATCGCTACTACTACTAATTTTACTATTACTGCTACTGTAGCTACTAGTTCTATATCTCCTCCAACAACTCCTACTACCACTACTACTACTACTCCTACTACTACTACTACTAATACTAATTCTACTACAACTACTAGTACTAGTACTACTACTACTACTACTACTTGCACTGCTATAATTATAATTACTAGTACAACTACTTCTAATACTACTACTACTTTTACTCCTGCTACTAGTACTACTACTACTACTTGTACAGCTACTACTTCAACAACTAGCACAACACCTTCTAATGCTATTACTACTTTTACCACAACTACATGTACTACTACTACTGCTACAACAACAACAATAACAACAACAACAACTACTACTACTACTACTACTCCTGCTACTACTACTATTGCTACTACTACAAGTACTGCAACTACTGCTACTACTATTATAGCTACAATAACTACTCCTACTGCTGCTACTGCGACTACAACTCCTCCTCCTCCTACTACTACTCCTACTTCTATTACTACAACTATTACTAATACTAGTACTGCAACTTCTACTATAATGACAAGTACTACTACTACTACTAATACTACTACTACGACTACTGCTACTTCTACTACTACTACCACTACTCCTCTTGCTACTATTACTACAATGAAAACCACCACTACTACTACTACTATGATGGCGACGATGACTACTACTACAACTGCTACTACAACTACTACTACTACCTTGACTACTTCTACTACTTCTATTGGAACTTTTCTACCACAACAACAACTACTCCTCCTCCTCCTACTACTACAACTAGTATTACTATTTCTATTACTACTACATGTACTTCTACTACTATTGCTAGTACTACAACTACTGCTGCTAGTACTACTACTACTACTTCTTCGACTATTACTATTATTGCTGCTACAGCTATTGCTGTTGCTACTACTATCCCTACTCCTCCTACTATTACTACTACTACTACTAAGGATTCTCCTGCTATAGCAATTGGTACAACCACTATTACTAATATTAGTACTGCAACTTATACTACCACTACCACTTCTGCTTCTACTACTACAACCACTACTACTGCTACTTCTATAGCAACTACTGCTACTTCTCGCACTATTACTACTACTACTGTTAGTTCTGCTACTACTCCTACTGCTACTATTACTAGTACTATTACTGCTACTACTATAGCTACAACTATTGCTATAATTTTAGCAATTACTACTGCTATTACTACTTCTACAACTACTACTACTGTTCCTACTACTACTCCTTCTACTTTTCCTCCTACTACCACTACTACTGCTACTACAGCAGCTGCTGCTATTACTATTCCTAGTATTACTAATACTACTACTACTACTACTACTACTACTACTACTACTACTACTACTACTACTAATAATAATAATAATAATAATAATACAACTATTACTACTTCTAATGCTACTACTATTACTACTACTACTACTAAAACAACTACTGCTGCTACAACTACAACAACTACTACTACTTCACCTACAACTACTACTAATACTACTACTTCTACATTTACTTCTGCTACTGCTACTACTAATACTACTACTACTACTACTACTTCTACTCTTACTGCTACTACTACTACTATTGCTACTCTTGCAACTAATGCAGCTACTACAACTACACATGCTATTCTTGCTACTACTGCTACTCTTGCTACTACTGTTGTTGTTGCTACTACTACTACTGCTGCAACAACTACTACTATTGCTACCACTACTACTGCTACCACCACTACTACTGCTGCTACTACTATGTTGCTTCTACATCTCATACTACTATGACTTTTGCTACTACTATTGTCGCTGCTGCCACTACTATGACTACTAATTAAACTACTACTGCTAATATTACTTTTGCTACTACTGCTAATTCTACTAGTACTACTCCTACTATTGCTACCGCCACTACCACAACTACTACAACTCCTACAAGTACCAGTGCTGCTGCTACTACTACTAATGTGGCTACTACTAGTGGAGCAACAGTAGTAGTAGAAGCAGTATTAGTAGTTGCAAAAGTAGTAATAGTAATAGTAGTGGTAGTAGTAGCAATAGTAGCAGTAGGAGTAGTAGTTGCAGTAGTAGTAGTAACATGAGTAGTGAATGTAATAGTAGTAGCAGAAGCAGTAGCAATAGTAGCAGTAGTAGTTGCTGTAGTAGTTGCAGTGGTAGTGGTAGCAGTAGTAGTAGTTATAGTAGTAGTAATAGTAGCAATAGAAGCAATAGTAGTAGTAGTCATAGTTGCAGAAGTAGCAAAAGTAGATGTTGTGGTAATGATAGTAGTAGTAGTAGTACTAGTAGTAGTAGTAGTACTAGTAGTAGTAGTAGTACTAGTAGTAGTTCTAGTAGTAGTAGTAGTAGTAGTAGGAAAAGGAGTAGTAGCAGTAATAGCAATAGTAGTAGTTGTAGTAGTAGGAGGAGGAGTAGGAGTAGTAGTAGTAGTAGGAGTAGGTGGAGGAGATGTTGTCATATTATGTGTGGTATTAGGAGTTAGCAGTAGCGGTAGGAGTAGTACTAGCAGTGGTAGTAGTGGTCATAGCTACAATTATAGTGATGGTAGCTATAGTAGCGGAAACAATATTTATAGTAGTACTAGTAGCAGTAGCAGGAGCAGTAGTTGTTGTAGCAGTAATAGTAGTAGGTGTAATAGTAGAAGTAATAGTAGCAGTAGTAGTAGCAGAAGTACTAGTCGAAGTAGTAGCATTAGCAGCAGTAGTCATCATAGCAGTGGTAGTAGTATTAGCAGTAGTAGCAGCGATAGTAGTAGTAGTAGAAGCAGTAGTAGCAATAATAGTTACAAAATTAGTAGTAGTCATAGTCTTATTAATATTAGTAATAGTAGTAGTATTGTAGTACTAGTATTAGTTTTAGTAGTATTTATAATAACAGAAGTAGTAGTAGTTGTAGTTGTAGTAGTGGTAGCAGTAGTAGTTGTAGTAGCCGCAGGAGTAGTAGTAGTATTAGTAGTTGTAGGGGTAGTAGTCATAGTAGTACTAGTAGTAGTAACAGTAGTAGTAGTAGTAGTAGTGGTAGTAATAGCAGTAGTTGCAGTAGTAGTAGTAGTAATAGTAGTAGTAGCAATAGCAGAAGTCCTAGAAGTATTAGCAGTAGTAATGGTGGTAGTGGTGGTTGTAGTAGTCATAGTAGTAGTAGGAGTAGGAGTAGGACTATTAGAAGTTGTAGTAGTAGCTGTAGTAGTAGTATTATTATTAGTAGTAGTAGTAGTGATAGCAGTAGTAATAGCAGTAGAAGTAGTAGTAGTAGGAGTAGTGGTAGTAGCTATAGTAATAGTAGAATTAATAGTATCGTAGGAGTGGTAGTAGCAGTAGAAGTAGTAGCAACAACAACAGTAGTAGTGGTGACAACAGTTATAGTAGCAATAGTAGGAGGAGGAGAAATACTTTTACTAGTAGGAGCGGTAGTAGCAGCAGCAATAGTAGTAGTAGTAGAAGTAAGAGTAGCAGAAGTAGAAGTAGGAGTAGTAGTAGCAGTAGAAGAATTACTAGTAATAGTAGCAACAGTAGTAGGAGTAGAACAAGCAGTAGCAGTTGTGGCAGTAGTAGTAGAAGTAGTATTAGTAGTAGTAGTAGCAGTAGGAGAAGTTGTAGTAGTAGTAATAAAAGTAGTAGTATTTGGAATAATAGTGTAGGTCGGAGTTGTAGTAGTAGTAGCTGTAGTAGTAGTAGTAACAAAAGTAGTAGTTGTCGGAGTAGTAGTAGCAGTAGTAGTAGTGGTAGCTGTAGTTGTAGTAGTAGGTGTAGTAGTAGGAATAGGAGTTGGGGTAGGAGTAGTAGTAATAGTAGTAGTAGTTGCAGTTGTAGTAGGAGCAGTAAAAGTCATACTAGTAATTGGATAACTAGTATTAGTAGTAGTTGTTGCTGTCGTTATAGTCATAGTAGTAGTAATGGTAGTACTAGTAGTAGTATTAGTAGTAGTAGAAGTAGTAGCCATTGTACTAGTAGAAGTAATAGTAGGGGGAGGAGGGGTAGTAGTAGGAGCACGAGTAGTGGTAGTAGTAGTAGTAGGGGGAGTAGTTGAAGTATTAGAAGTAGTAGTCATAGTAGTGTAATAGTAGCAAAGTAGTAGTAGTAGTGGTAGAAGTAGTAGTAGTAGTAGTAGTAGCAGCAACAGCAGTAGTAGCAGCAGTAATAGTAGAAGTAGTAGTAATCTGAGTAATAGACATAGTAGTAGTAGAATTAGTAGTAGTTGTAGTCATGGCAATTTTACTAGTTGTAGTAGTGGTAGTTTTAGTAGTAGTGATCAGAATGGCAGTAGTAGCAGTAGTTGTGGCAGTAGTAGCAGTAGTACTAGTTGTAGTAGGAGTAGTATTAGTAGTAGTAGTAGTAGGAGTAGATGTAGGAGTAGCGAAAAAAGTAGTCATCGAAGTGGTAGGTATAGTTGTAGTTGTTGTAGTAGTAGTAGTAGCATTAGTAGCAACAGTAATAACAATTGTAACAGTAGTTGTAGTCATCGTAAAAGTATCAACAGAAGTAGTAGTTGTGATAGTAATAGTTGTAATAGTAGTACTACTAGTAGTAGTTATTTTAGGGGTAGTACAAGTCATAGTAGTAGTAATGGTAGTAGTAGTTGTAATAGTAGTAGTTGAAGGAGTTCAAATAGTCGTAGTAGTAATTTCTCCTCTTGGTCTTGAGTTCTTTCTTCCTTCCGCTTCTTGAAAACATCCAACCGCTACCCCCCCCCCCTCTGGTATCAGAGCTAAGTTCCTTACCTGGTTGTAACCCCCTCCATGGCTGAGTAAACACTTTCTTTCTAGGTACTCATCGGGGATGTGTGTGATGGTTTCTGACCTTATGACCGTTGATAACCAGACCATAGCATGCCGAAAAATCCTGGATTGACCCCTCAGGTGGCACAGAGGCTGGACCTAATAAGTCCACTGCAAGGTTGATATTGGGAGAGAAGTAGGTATTCGTGGTCTTTGTGAGAAGGAGACTCAGGAATTCCTTACGCTGATCACGGTGTCTGAATTGCAAAAGGCCGCAGTGCGCATAAATCTACAAGAGGCAGTAGCTGCCAGTCAGATGAGCATGACAGATACTGGGGTGAGCGTCTGAAGTTCTCATAGTACTCGTCTCTTGTTCAATAAGGTAGGACATATACCTCACACTCGGAACCCAGATTACCTAGATTGACTTCATAAATTGTTAGTACACCTCCCAGTGAATGAACACTTTCCTACCAGCCAAAACAATATCCACATACCAAGAAGCCTTATAGGTCGTTGAACTCATAGAACACCCAGCAGTTGGGTTTGTCAAACCCAGTGATTATACGAGTGTTTCAGCCCAAAATATAGCCCTTCTTAAGCAAAATAATACCCAAATCTAGCTTTTACTACAAATTGCTAAAACCTTACGGGATATCCAAGCCGATATCTAGTTCATCAGAAAACAGCAAAAGAAGAGTGACAGTCCAATTCTCCCAGAGTCCCTACTCAAAAAGCTAGAGAATCTGTCCCTCCATCCTAAGACCAGGCCTCCCGAACCACGTGGGAGACTCCTTGTCTTTAAAGATCCCTTGCTAATTTTGCAGGAGGAACAAGCAAAGCTGAATGGCAGCAGCGGTATCTCAAGTCACACTGGAACAAGCACCCCTGCCCCTGGTCGAAGACAAAATTCGGGGGTATAGGCATAATCAGCGACGCCTTTACACCGCACAACAAGCAACAAGGCGGATCGTCCGACGGTTGACTGGGCAACCTGCCCCTCAACATGTCCTGGAACAGCAACTGGACCCGTAGGAACAATTGCACCTATCCATGCGAGAATGAGCAACAATAGCCCCTGTCGAGGTCCTCTATCATATTATAGCATATGATGAGCACCACCGAGTGTACATCCACCGCTCGGAGGAGTCCATCAGTTGCGTCGGGGATGCATAGGTGAATAGGAACTTCATCCAACATGATAGCTACCAGCAGCTATGAAAAAGTGGTATGAAGTTCATACACCTTGGTGTTATGTAGGTATGCCTGCAAGTGCTCCATCGACGAGCAGAAGGAACACTGGCGCTTGTCGTGTTTCGAGACAACCGGTGGCAAGGTGATAAAGCATTGATTGCCACCATGGAAGTAGACCTCACACAAGGAAGCCAACTGGTTTATATTATCCCTGATATGATGCTTACAATCGGAGATTTTTGCAGAAATATTCAAATCTCCATCCTTACCCGGGGATATGATACCTGGCACCATGGTGAGGCCAACTTGCTGGTTACCCGAGGCCTAATCGGGAGACTGTCGAACACTCCGAACGTGGCTTTTGCATATGAGGTCTCAGGAGTTATTGATTACCTCGCAAGTCATGGTGTTCATGCCCTCCCTGGACAACGGTACTCGATATCACAGCTATGTGGGATAAACTGGCTCCTGAAGCCCTCTCAAATCCCGCCTGTCTTGACACCCACCGAGGTGTCCAGTAAGACACTCCTGGATGGGCAGATCCCACTGAGCTTCCATCAGCATACCTCTCTTCCTAATACCACCGAGGAGGAAGAACTTGTTGCAATCCTCACTCAGGATGAGACGCCGGAGGAAATTTGGGACACCCGAGGTGAACCCAGCGGAAAGTATGATTACTATGTCTGGTATTCTGCTCCTCCGTCATTCTTCGTGCCCTTTTCGATCACACCAATGGGATGGGATGATCTAGAGGATGACCCACCAGAACAAAAGCCTGCGATCATGACAGGATGCAAGCAGCCTCAGCATCCGGCTCCTCGGAAGGTGATGCCAGCTAAGAAGTGGCGACGCCGCTTTGCCCAACAACAATCAGTGAACAAGCATCTTACGTGGCAACCCAAAGGACGGGAAAGCTAGAATCCAACTTGCGGAACCCATGCAGTAGATACACGCCCAGGGACCTCTGTACTCCGGTCCATGGAACCTCTGTAGGAAGGAACTGGTGACAATGCCCACCTTCTCGCCACGTGGCGTCTGACCAACCACAAAGGCACCTCTGACACTGAAAATGACCCAGATGAGTGTTGTGATTATTTGCAATATTATATTTATTTGGGAAACACAGAACTCGTTGCCACGTTAGCAGAAGAAGACTGGGGCATGGAGTATCCCCAGCAGGCACCACCGGCACCACCTCAGCGAGTGAAGCTGACGGAACGGCTTTGCTCCTCTTCCATTGTCTCTGAATACAGTCCCCCAGTGGAATCAACCATGGGCCCTATTAACTATCCCCCAGCGGCGAGACCTACTGAGCCTGGTCCAAGCCAAGAACCTATCTTTGGCAGCTATCAAACCAAGAATCTAAGGTTCAAAGCTAGAAATACCTCAGAATGGTGGAATCTCCCTTCTGCCCAGCAGCAATCAGGGGCTATCTTTATTATGCCCCCCCAAATTGGGCAATTCAAGGATGTTTTCATGCGTTGGGAGTCCATCACCAAAAATTCAGTTGCTCTCCAGGGTTTCACAGATTCTCGGACGAAAACTGAGTTTATTGAAAACCTGCTTGGGGAATCTGAAAAGCTGGCCTAGATCCAGTGGAGGATGGCCTACCCCATGGAATCCAGCACCTGTTGGATCATGCAGATGGTGCTGACGGTACGCAGAACATCCTCTCATAGATTCGGACCATCTTCACCCTGGAAGATCCCTACCAAGGCTCGACAACTATGCAGGAGGAAGCCTACAGGGATCTGAAATGGTTATCTTGCCAAAATTTGCAGGATATCATTCCTTTTCTTAATGAATATATGCAGGTAGCATCTCAGACTAGCCGGTTGTTCACTGGCCCAGAGCTCTCGGAAAAACTCTGGTCAAAAATGCCTGGCTCTATTGGCAAGAAGATCAAAGCAGCTTCTGAAGCCAAACATCCAGGTAATACCATCGGAGTTTATCCTTGAGTCCTATTTACCTACAAGTACCTGGAAGAAGCATGCAAAGAAGCAGCCTTCACCCAGGCCCTCAAGGATTTGTCGTTCTATCACGACATTCCAATCCCTGGGTACTATCAACGACCCCAACGGAAGGTTGGCATTCGGCAGTCGACAACCTACAAATGGAAGCCCCATCCTTCACATGCTCGCATTGAAAAGAAGAAGAACCTCATTTGCAACAGGAGGTGCAGATGTTTTCTCTATGGAGAAGAGGGACATTTTGCCCGAGAATGCCCCAATGAGCGATGAAACATCAAGCGCATCACCATGTTTCAACAGCTTGACCTCCCAGCCGATTGTGAAATTGTGTCCGTCCAAGAAGGCGATGACCCTAGTGATGCCATCTACAGCATTTCTGAAGGGGAGGAGGACACGGCAGTTTTGCAGCAGGAAAAGATTTTTATGTTTCGGGAAGACGACTGAACCTTGTGGATTGGCCCTACAGGGGGTTACCGCGCCATGGTCAGAGTATCACAGCAATAGTATGAGTGTAGCCACACTTGGGACATAAATCAAGATGTGCCTGACGCCTATGAACAGTGCTCTTGCTGCTAGGTGCCCTCCCAAAAGCACTACCGTATGCACTGCCCAAACTGTAAGCTGACAGTCTGTGGCAGGTGCAGCTCGTACTATTTTAATAAAAGAGTTCTAGTGGCCCAGACATCCCTTCCAAGGTACGATGCCAATGATTTACTGCTTGAACAACAAAATTACATTTCTGCTTGTGAAAGGGAAAAGCGGCAGTTGCAACAGCAGCTATCCCTCGCCCAAGATAAGAGGGAGGCCCTCCAATAATGCCTCCTTCTTGCTCAGAAGGAAAGCCACCACTGGCAACATGAGGCTAAAAACTGGAAACTGAAGTACAAGGAGCTCGAAGACACCACCATGACACTTGACTGCATGGTGCTCGAGCGGAGTGATCTTCAAAAGGAGATACAAAAACTCCACCAAGAGAAAGGAGCACTCAAACTACAACAGCAGGAGGATGAGCCGGCGGATGCTGATAACCTTAACTTCTTTCTCATTGACACTACTCAGCAACTCCTCTCTACTGAGATGTGGGTGACAACACCACCCCGGTGGACGAAGAATATGCTCTACAACCTAAAGGTGAAGTTTGATATTCCCCATGTTGAGCCATTTGAAGTAAATATAATCCTTGATACAGGGGCTACAACCTACTGTATTGACCAAGGAGCAGCTCCTGTCAGTGCCCTGGAGGACAACCCTTTCCTCGTACATTTCAGTGGCATCAACTCTCGCACTTCGGCCAACAAGAAGCTTAAATTTGGCCGCATGTTGATTGGGGAGAACTGCTTTCAGATCCCATACACATATGCCTTCCCAATGAAGTTGGGAGAAGATATCCAGAAGATCCTTGGCTGTAACTTCATCCGTGCCATGCAAGGTGGCGTCCGCATCGAAGGAAATACGGTTACGTTCTACAAAAATGTAACCACGATTCATACTCTTCGATCTGTACCAACTGCAGCAGCTATTGAAGAGTTGGACTTAGACGAGGATGAGTACATACAAATACAGGAGCTAGTGCAGTATGCAATGGACCAACAGCCATCACGAAGCTTCACCAGTAGCGTCGGCCCCTTTCTTGATGAACTCCGATGCCAAGGGTACATTGGTGAAGACCCACTGAAGTACTGGTCCAAGAACCTGCTCTGCCACCTGGACATCAAGAACCCAGATTTCACCATTGAAGACCGGCCCTTAAAGCACATTACACCATAAGCCAAGGTGACATATGGAAAACATGTGAAAGCTCTTCTGGATCTTAGCATTATTCGCCCCAGCAAAAGCCGACATCGCACTACTGCGATCATTGTGAACTCCGGTACAATATTTGATCCCCGTACGGGCCAGGAGACCAAAGGAAAAGAATGAATGGTCTTCAACTACCGGCGCCTGAATGATCTCACCAACAAGGATCAATACAGCTTGCCCGGGATCAACACCATCCTACGAAAGGTAAGCAGAAGTCGCATATACTCAAAATTTGATCTGAAATCAGGATTTCATCAAGTGGCTATCCATCCTGCCTCCATAGAATGGACGACATTCTGGGTGCCAGAAGGCCTCTATGAGTGGCTCGTAATGCCCTTTGGCCTGAAAAATGCACCCGCCGTTTTTCTCTTCCTCTGAAGCGGAGCATGAACAACATCTATGGATCATGCTCCAGATTTGCCAAACCAATGGGCTAATCTTGAGCCCAACCAAAATGAAGCGAGCAGTCTCAGAAGTAGAATTCTTGGGGGCAGTACTCGGCAATCAAAGAATCAAGCTGTATCCCCACATCATCAAGAAGATTGCAGACTTCCAGGAACAAAAACTGACCACACCACAAAAGGCCTCCGAGCCTGGCTCGGAATCTTGAACTATGCCCGAAGCTATATCCCTAATCTGGGAACTCTACTCGGGCCATTATACGCAAAGACAAGTCCCACTGGAGAAAAGGGCTGGAACTCCCAAGATTGGGACTTGGTCGCTAAGGTCAAGGCCTTGGTGCAAAAGCTGTCGGATCTCAAACTCCCACCAGAAGCCAGCTATATGATCCTCAAGACTGATGGCTGCATGACTGGATGGGGCGGAATATGTAAATGGAAGCCCCAGAAATATGACCTTAAATCCATGGAGAAGGTATGTGCCTATGCTAGCGGCAGGTTCCACCCAATCAAATCCACCATTGATGCAGAACTCTATGCCGTCATGAATACACTGGAAGCACTGAAGATTTACTACCTTGATAAGGCCGACTTAACTATTTGAACCGATTGTCAAGCGATCATTAGCTTCTTCAACAAGTCGGCCAACAATAAGCCTTCCCGCGTACGCTGGCTTGCCTTCACCGACTACATTACTGGCACGAGACTCGCCATCCACTTTGAGCACATCAGCGGAGAGGATAACCAGCTGGCGGATACTCTCTCCCGCTTAATAACTTCACTCATCATTTTAGAATGGCCGACACCCGAAACTTTGGAAGGACTCAGCCTCGTAGCAACCTGGTTATAGGAGGCGCACCAGACACCCTCTCAGGAGGCGAAGAAGGAGCACCTGGCGGTAGCTCAAGCCTTGTGCTACAATATGAATCACAGCTACAGCTCCTACAGAACCTCCCCATGTCCCTTGATACCTACGACGCCATCAGACGATGGCTCCAATAGCTGGAACGACAGAGTGCCCAGGAAGCACTTGCGGCCATTCGGCAATTTCGTGACCTACACGCCCTCAAACTGACTAAAGCCATAAAGCGCGTGAGGCGTAAAACCACAGGCAACTTTTGGGCCCAGTGGCACCCTGTTGTAACTCAGATCGATATCCAGCTTGAAACAGCAGTCAAACTCACAACTGACGCAGCTCAGCGACTGCCCGCCTTCATGTTCTGAGCACAACAGGACTTGGAGATAGCTTTTGCGAGAAGAGAGTGGCAGAATTAAGCCCAACAGTCCAGCCCAAAAGGTCCAAGATTGCTCAGACCAGTCAGTCCAAAGAATAACTGGCCCGACCCAATCCAGAGGAAGCCATGTCCAAAGGTGTACAGTAAAGTTACTTTTATAAAGTAGCTTTTGACTTTTGTAAAGTAACTTTAGGAAAGCTGCTTTAGCTTTTATAAAGTAGCTTTAGGAAAGCTGTTTTCCTAAAGCTGCTTTTGCAAAAGCAGATGCGATCTTATCGCATCTGCCGGGTGTAAGGTTTCCCTATATAAGGGAGGCATATCATAATAAGCAAGCATCGAAGAATTCAGGCTGAATTTCTCCTCTTGGTCTTGAGTTCTTTCTTCCTTCTGCTTCTTGAAAACATTCAACCGCTCCCCCCCCCCAGAGCAGAGGTTGGGGGGGGGAGGGGGGTAGCGGTTGGATGTTTTCAAGAAGCGGAAGGAAGAAAGAACTCAAGACCAAGAGGAGAAATTCAGCCTGAATTCTTCGATGCTTGCTTATTATGATATGCCTCCCTTATATAGGGAAACCTTACACCCGGCAGATGCGATAAGATCGCATCTGCTTTTGCAAAAGCAGCTTTCCTAAAGCTACTTTATAAAAGCTAAAGCAGCTTTCCTAAAGTTACTTTACAAAAGTCAAAAGCTACTTTATAAAAGTAACTTTACTGTACACCTTTGGACACGGCTTCCTCTGGATTGGGCCGGGCCAGTTATTCTTTGGACTGACTGGTCTGAGCAATCTTGGACCTTTTGGGCTGGACGGTTGGGCTGAATTCTGCCACTCTCTTCTCGCGCAAGCTATCTCCAAGTCCTGTTGTGCTCAGAACAAGAAGGCGGGCAGTCGCTGAGCTGCGTCAGCTGTGAGTTTGACTGCAGTTTCAAGCTGGATATCGATCTGAGTTACAACATGGTGCCACTGGGCCCAAAAGTTGCCCGTGGTTTTACGCCTCATGTGCTTTGTGGCTTTAGTCAGTTTGAGGGCGTGTAGGTCACGAAATTGCCGAACGGCCGCAAGTGCTTCCTGGGCACTCTGTCGTTCCAGCTGTTGGAGCCATCGTCTGATGGCATCGTAGGTATCAAGGGACATGGGGAGGTTCTGTAGGAGCTGTAGCTGTGATTCATATTATAGCACAAGGTTTGAGCTACCGCCAGGTGCTCCTTCTTCGCCTCCTGAGAGGGTGTCTGGTGCGCCTCCTGTAACCGGGTTGCTACGAGGCTGAGTCCTTCCAAAGTTTCGGGTGTCGGCCATTCTGAAATGATGAGAGATGTTATTAAGCGGGAGAGAGTATCTGCCAGCTGGTTATCCTCTCCGCTGATGTGCTCAAAGTGGATGGCGAGTCCCGTGCCAGTAATGTAGTCGGTGAAGGCAACCCAGCGTACGTGAGAAGGCTTATTGTTGGCCGACTTATTGAAGAAGCTAATGATCGCTTGACAGTCGGTTCAAATAGTTAAGTCGGCCTTATCCAGGTAGTAGTTATAGTAGGAGTACTAGGAGTACTAGTAGTAGTAGTAATACTGGTAGTACGATTAGTAGGTAAAGAAGTAGTAGTAGCAGAAGTAGTTGTAGTAGTAGTAGTAATATTAGCAGCAGCAGTAGTAGTAGAAGTTGTAGTAGTATTAGCAATTGTAGTAGTAGCAGCAGCCATGGCATAGTAGTAGTAGTTGTTGTTGCAGTAGTAGTAGTTGTTGTTATTTTATTTGTAGTAGTCATAGTAATAGTAATTGTAGTAGTAGTAGTTGCAGTAGTAGTAGTGGTAGTTGTAGTCGTAGTAGTAGTAGTAGTAGTAGTAGTAGTAGTAGTAGTAGTAGTAGTGGTAGTTGTAGTAGTAGTATTAGTAGTATTAGTAGGTGGAGGAGGAGAAGGAGGAGTAGCAGTAGTAGCAGCAGTAGTAATTGTAATTGTAGTAGTAGTAGAAGTACTACTAGTAGTAATAGAAGCACTTGGAGTAATAGTAATAGTAGAGAAAGTAGTAATATTAGTAGTACTAGTAGGAGTAGTGGTAGTAGCAGGAGTAGTACTAGTAAGTAGTAGTAGTAGTTGTTGTTGTAGTAGTAGTAGTAGTAGCAGCAGTAGCATAGTACTAGTAGTAGTAGTTATTGTTGTTGTTGCTAATGTTATTGTATTTGCAGTAGTCTTTGTATTAATATTTGTAGTAGTAGAAGAAGAGAAGGAAAAGAATAAGTAGTAGTAGTAGTAGTAGCAGTAGTAGTTGTGGTCATAGTAATAGTCATAGTAGTACTAGTAATAAAAGTAGTTGAAGAAGTTGTTGTAGTAGTAGTAATAATAGTAGTAGTTGTGGTAGGAGTACTAGTAGTAGTAGTAGTAATACTAGCAGAAGCACAAGTAGTAACAGTCATAGAGGTAGAAGTACTAGTAGTAGTACTACTAGTAGTAGCAGGAGAAGCAATAGTAGTAGTAGTAATAGTAGTTGTAGTAGTAGTAGTTGTTGTTGTTGTTGCAATACTTGTAATAGTAGTAGTAGTTGCAGTAGTAGCAACAGTAGTAGCATAATACTAGTGGTAGTAGTAGTCATTGTTGTTATTGTTGTTGTATTTGTAGTTGTCATTATAGAAGTATTAGTAGTAGTAGTTGTTGTTGTACAAGTAGTAATAGTAGTAGTAGTTGTTGTAGTAGTAGCAGTAGCAACAATAGTAGCAATAGTAGCAGTAGAAGTAGTAGCTATAGTAATAGTAGCAGAAGTGGTAGTAGTTGTGGTAGTAGTAGTTGTAGTTGCTGTTGTAGAAGTAGTAGTGGTAGCAGTAACAGTAGAAGTTGTAGTAGTAGTAGCAGTAGTAATAGCAGCAGTAGTAGTAATAGTCGTACTAGTAATAGTAACCATAGTAGTAGTAGGAGTAGTAGTAGCAGTGGCAATAGCAGTAGTAGTCGTAGTAGTAGAAGCCGTAGCTATAGTAATAGTAGTAGAACTAGTAGTAGTCATAGTAGTTATAATAGTAGTAGTGGTAGTTGTGGTAGTAGTTATGGTTGTAGTAGCAGCAGAAGTAGTAATAGTAATGGTAGTAGTAGTAGCAGTAGTAGAAGTAGTCGTTGTTGTAACAGTAGCAGTAGTAGTTGTAGATGAAGCAGAAATAGTTGTTGTAGTTGTAGTAGAAGTAGTACTAATAGCAGTTGCAGTTGTAGAAGTAGTAGTTGTAGGAGTAGAAGTAGTACTAGTAGTTGCAGTTGTAGTAGTAGGAGGAGGAGGAGTAGTAGAGCTAGTACTTGTAGCAGTAGTAGTAGTAGTTGTTGTTGTTGTATTAGTAGCAATAGTAGTAGTAGTAGTAGTAGTCGTAGTAATAGTAGTCGTAATAGTAGTAGTAGCAGGCAATCAGTTTGTCGTAGTCAGCAGTAATAGTATGTAGTAGTAGTTATAGTCGTAGT
>RXID01008641.1:2500-20351 GCA_005019695.1 Trichopus zeylanicus subsp. travancoricus
CTGCTCGTACTACTACTTCTAGTAATACTAATATCGCCACTAACGCTGCTGCTTCTAGTGTTGCTGCAACTACTACTAATACAACTACTGCGGCTACTACAATTGATACTGCTACTACATCTTCTACTACTTCTGGTACTCGTACTTTTGGTACTGACTACTACTACACCTGCTGTAGCTGCTGCTCCTACTACTACGGTAGCTACTACTATTACTGCTTTCGCAACGACTACTACTTCTCAACTACTACTACTTTTGCTACAATTGTTGCTGCTACTACTACTATTATTATTATTATTCTTACTACTACAACTACTCCTACTATTACTACTACTACTACTACTACTACTTCTTCTTCTACTACTACTACTACTACTACTACTACTACTATTAATGCAACTACAACAACTACCACTTATGCTACTGCTACGACTAATGCTAATGCTACTACTGGTACTACTGCCACTGCTACTACCCCTACTACTACTACTACTACTACAACAACAACAACTACTACTCCTACTACTGCTATTATTCCTCCTCCTGCTACTACTACTATTACTACTAAAACTACTGGTACTACCACAACTACTACTACTGCAACCACTACAACTACTGCTGCTACTCCTACTACTACTACTGCTATAACAACAAAGACTACTGCTGCTGCTACTACTGCTCCAACTACTACTTCTAGTAATACTACTATTGCAACTAATACTGCTGCAGCAACTACTACTAACAGAATTGCTGCGGCTACTATTATAGATACAGCTACTACTACTTCTACTACTTTTGCTACTACTGCTACTACAATTGCTACAACAGCTATTACTATTGCTACTTTTATTACTATTGCTACTGCCACTACTACTGCTATGACTACTACTACTACTATTACTATGTCTACTATTAGTACTGCCGCAACTGTTGCTGCTACAACTAGTACTTATGATACTACTTCAACTCCTACTACTACAACTATGACTACTACTACAACAACTAATACTACTACTAGTAGTACTAGTACAACTACTACTTCTATTGTTGCTGCTACTACTATTGTAATTACTACTATAGTTGATGCAACAACAACTACAAACAAGTACTACTTCTACTACTACTACTACAATTAGTACTACGGTTATTACTACTACTACTGCTACTACAACTATTTCTACTAGTACAGCTGCTGCTGCTGCAGCTACTATTAATACTGCAACTGCTACCACTACTACTAATACTACTAATACTACTACCACTACTAATACTACTACTACTACTATTATTACTATTACTACAACTATTGTTGTTGTGCTGCTACAACAACTACTCATACAACTTCTCCTACAAGTACTACTACTGCTACTAGTATTATGGCTACTACTATTACAACTGCTTCAACTACTACTACTACAAGTACTATAACTACCACTTCTGCTACTGCTACTACACCTACAACTACTACAACAACTTGTACTATTGCTACTACCCCTGCTATTTCCTACTCATACAACTAACACTACTACTATTACTACTACTACTACTACTACGACTACTACTACTACTACTACTATTACTACTACTCCTGCTACTAATAATACTACTGCAGCTACTGCTACAACTACTACTATGTCTACTACTACTTCTACTGCTACTACTGCTACTGCTGTTGCTGCTACTACTACTACTACTACTTCGACTGCTGCTATTGCTACTAGTACTATTGCTGCTGCTGGTATTGATACTATTGCTACAACTACTACCACTACTACTACTATAACTGCCACTATTTCTGCTACTTTGATTTCTACTACTACTACTACTATTACTTCTTCTTCTTCTACTACTACTACTTCTGTTACTACTACTACTACTACCACAACTACTGCAACTACTACTTTATCTACTACTACAACTATTGCAACTATTGCTACTATTAATGCTACTACTACTAATACTACTACTACTAGTTGTATAACTACTACTCCTACTACTACTATTACTATTGGTGCGACGACTACTACTACTACCACTACTGCTACTGCTACTCTTACTACTACTACTACAGCTACAACAACAAAGATTACTGCTGTTGCGGTTGCTGCTCGTACTACTACTTCTAGTAATACTACTACCACCACTAATACTGCTACTTCTGCTGCTGCTGCAACTACTACTAATACAACTACTGTGGCTACTGCTACTGATACTGCTACTACAACTTCTACTACGTTTGGCACTCCTACATTTGCTACTACTACTATTACAAATGCTACAACAACTACTACTATTGCTACTATTACTACTACTACATCTACTACTACTGGTGCTAGAACTACTGCTGCTGCTGCTGCTGTTGCTTCTACTTGTCATTGTAGTTATTGTAGTAGTGGCTGAAGTAGTAGTAGTTGTTGTTATTACTACTACTTATACTACTGCTACTACTACTACTACTACTACCACTACTACTGCTACTACTGCTACTACTACTACTATAACTACTACTCTAGCTGCAACTGCTACTACTACTACTATTATTATTACTACTATTTCTACAACTATTACTACTACTACTACTAATACTACTACTAATACTGCCACTACGACTCCTACAACTCCTACTACAACTATACCTACTCCTACTACTCATAACACTACTACGACTACAACCACAACTTTTACTACTGCTACTACCACTAATGCTATTACTGTTACTATTACTAATACTACTACTACTCCTCCTAGTCCTGCTAATGCTACAGCTACTCTTACTCCTACTTCTGCTACACCTACTACTACTCATACTACTGCAACTACAACTACTACTACGTCTACTACTCCAACTACTACTACTCCTACTCCCACTATTCCTACTCCTAATACTACTAATACTATGCCGACAACAACAACAACAACTACTACTACTATTACTACTACCACCACGACTACTACTACTATCTACTATTATTAATACAACTTCTACTGCTGCTACTATTGCTACCTCTACTCCTACGACTATACTACTACTACTACTACTACAACAACAACAACAACTACTTCTATTACTACTTCTACTATGACTATTACTGCTACTAGTACTAGTGCTACTGCTGCTGCTATTGCTACTACTACTACTTCTACAATTACTGCTACTACTACTACAACTAAACCTTCTACTACTACTGCTACTACTGCTACTCCAACTACTACTTCTACAATTACTACTACCACGACTATTACTGCTACTACCGCTACTACTATTACTACAAGTACCACTATTGCTATACTCCAAGTGCCGCTTCAACTGCCACTACTACTATGCGTAATACTCCTACTACTATTACCGCCACTACTACTAGTATTACTAATACTACTACTACTACTACTACTACTACTACTACTACTACTACTACTACTACTACTCCTACTCCTACTACTACTACTACTATGACTACTTCTACAGTACTACGACAACTTCTATTCTTGCTGCTACTATTAGTACTACAGCTACTACTATCACAAAATCTACAACAATTACCACTCCTCCTCCTACTACTACTACTATGACTTCTACTACCGCTACTGCTACTCCTATTACTACTACTACTACTATTACTAATCCGACTACTACTACTACTACTCATACTACTAATCTTACTATTCCTTCTTCTACACGTATTACTACTACTACTCCCGCTACTACCCGTACTTCTACAACAACTACTACTACAACTACAACTACAACTACTACGACTACAACCGCTGCTACTACTACTTTTATGACTACTACTTCTGTTACTAGTAGTACTAATGCCAGTACTACTACTGCTATAGCTACCACAACTATCGCGGCTACAACTAGTACTGCTAATACAATTGCTGCTGCTATTGGTACTAATACAATTGCTGCTGCTACTACTGCTACTACTACTACTACTACAACAACAACAACAACTACTGTTGTTGCCGCTACTGTTGCTGTTGTGATAATTATTTCTGCTATTATTACTGCTACTTCTCCTATTGCTATGATAATTACTGCTACTACAACTACTGCTGCCACTGCTAGTACTACTACCACTACTACTGCTGTTGTTGCTGCTGTTACTAATACAGCTACCAAGACCACTACTATTACTTCTACAGCGACTGCCACTACTACTACTACCAATAATACACAACTAATACTACTACTCTAACTACTTCTCCTCCTCCAACTACTACTGCAACTACTACTATTGCTACTATTCCAGCGGCTACTTCTACTACTACCACTAACGCTACTGCTACTACCCTTACAACTACTACTGCTACTGCAATTACTACTTCAATAGCTACTACTGTTGCTACAACTTATACTCCTACTATTGCAACTCCTCTTGCTACTATAGCTACCACTAGTGCTACTGCTACTACTACTACTACGACTACTATTGTTGCCACTACTACTACCTATACTACTCCTACTGCTACCACTACTACTACTACTACTACTACTACTACAACTACTACTACTACTACCACTACTACTGCTACTAGTACTACTACTCCTGCTACTGCTACTGCTACTAGCTACTTTGGTCACTATAACTATAGCTACTCCAACTAAAACTATAGCTGCTGCTACTAGTATTATTACTACTACTACTACCTCTACTACTATTATTGCTACTACTAAAAGTACTAGTTCTGCAACTACATCTACGACTGCTACTAGAACGACTACAACAACAATAACAACTACTACTACTATGGTTACTACAACTACTACTTCTACTGCAAGTACTACAACAACAACAACTACTACTACTACTACTACTACCACTACCTCTACTATTACTACTACTGCTACTACTACTACTACACTACAACTATAACTATTACTATTAGCACTATTACTACTCCAACAACTACTACTATTACAACTAATACTACTATTAGTACTACTACTACTACTACTACGACTTCTACTACTACTACTATTACTCCTATTGCTACTACTACTCCTATAAAAATAACTACTACTATAACTACTTCTATTGCTCCAACTGCTTTTGCTACTCCCACTATTATTGCTATTGCTACTACTACTACTACTGCTACTACTACTACTTCTGCTACTGCTAATGCTATTGCTACTTCTAGTGCTACTACTAGTCCTACTACTACGACAACTGCTACTACTACTACCACTGCTACTACTGCTACTATTGCTATTAATACTTCTACTAAGACTATTTCTACTACGACTATTACTACTACTAGTATAATTATTACTTCAACTACTACTACTAATACTTCTACTGCAACAACTACAGCCACTACGGCTGCTCCTGCTACTACAAATGCTGCTTCTACAACTACTGCAACTACTATTGCTACTAGTACTGCTCCTACTACTACTACTACTACTACTGAGACTGCTACTACTACGACAACTACTAATGTGGTTGCTTCTATTGTTGCAACTAATACTAATACTACTATTACTTCTACTGCTCCAACTAATGCTATGACTACAACGATGACTACTGCTACAACTATTACGATTGCCACAACTACTGCTACTACTACTGTTACCACTTCTACTACAATAGCTGCTACTATTGCTACTACTACTAGTAGTAGTAGTAACAGCAACTACTATTGCTACTGCTATTACCCTTACTACTACAACTGATACTACTACCTCAACTGCAACTACTACTACTACTTCTGCTACTACTGCTACAACTACTACAACAACTACCTCTACTAATAGAACTGCTCCCCTACTCCTCCTCTACCTCCTCCTCCTCCTACTGCTACTACTACTACATCTACTACTACTACTACTACTACTATTATTACCACTACTACTCCTGCTACTACTACTGCTACTACTACTACCACGTCTACTACTTCTACAACAACTACAACTAATTCTGCTACTACAACCACGTCTACTACAATAGCTACTTCTATTGTTACTACTAAAATTGCTAATAATACGACTACAATTGCTACTACTACTACTGCTACTACTGTGACTACTACTACTACTATGATTACTACTAGTTCTACTTCAACTTCTACTACAACAACAAATACTACTGCTTCTGCCACTACCTTTACTTCTACTTCTACTACAACAACTACTAGTAGCACTACCACTACTCCAACAACTACTACTAATACTACCACTAGAACTACTAGTACTACTACTACTACTACGACTATGACTTCTACCATTGCTACTACTGTACTCCTATTACTGCTACTACAGCTACTACTACTACTACTAACACTTCTACTACTACTAATACTACTAATACCACTACCTCTACTACTAGGACTACCACTACTACCACTACTACTACTAATACTACTACTATTTCCACTACTTCTGCCACTCGTTCTATTACTACTTCTAAGCTACCACTACAACTACTACTACTAGAATTGCTACTACTCCAATAACTGCTGCAATTACTACAAGTAATACTACTACTACTGCAACTACTATTGCTACAACTACTACTCCTACTACAACTACTCCTACTACTACTGCTACACTTACTACTTCTACAACTACTAATGCAACTACTACTCCTACTACTCCTACTACTAATACACCTAATACTACTACTTCAACTACTCTTATTACTACTACTACACCTCCTTCTACTACTTCTACTGCTATTACTATAACTACTCCAACTACAACTATTTCTACTATGACTACTACTAATAATACTACTACGACTACTATTAGTACAACAACTACTACTACCACATCTACAACTCCTCACCCTACTACTACTACAACTACAGCTGCAACTACTACTACTTCTACTACTACTACTACTACTACTACTACTACTACTACTCCAACTCCTGCTTCTACTGCTACTGCTACTGCTACTTCTACTTCTACTGCTACAACTACTACTATAACAACTACAACTGCTACTACAACTTATACTACTATTCCTTAAACTACTGCTACTGATACTACTACTACTACTACTACTACTACTACTACTGTTACTACCGGTACTGCTTCTACTACTCCTATTACTAAAACTACTATAGCTACTACTACTACTGCTACTACAACAACAACTACAACTACTCCAACTACTAGTACTACTTCTACTATTACTACGACTACTGCTACTACTTCTGTTGCTACTGATACTACTACTTCGACTTCTACTACTACTGTAGCTCGTACTACTACTCCTGCCCTTGCACCTACTCCTCCCACTAGTGCTTTACTACTATGGCTACTGCTACTACTATGACTACTACTACTTCAACTTCTAGTATTACTACTACTATTGCTACTGATACTACTACTCCTACTTCTACTACTACTATAGCTCGTACTACTACTCCTGCCCTTGCACCTCATCCTCCCACTAGTGCTTTACTACTATGGCTACTACTACTACTATGACTACTACTACTTCAACTTCTAGTACTACAACTACTATTGCAACTAGTACTACTACCACTACTACTACTACTACTACAACAACAACAACAACAACAACTACTACTACTACTACTACAACTATTGCTACTATTGCTACTATTACTACTACTACTACTAATACTAGTGCTACTACTACTTCTTCGACTACTACTACTACTACTTCTACTTCTATTGCTACTAGTACTGCTACTGTGACCACAACTACTACAACGAAAAGAAGGACAACAACAACTACTACAAGTACAGTTGCTACTACTACTGCTACTGCTACTACTACTCCTCCTCCTGCAACAACTAATACTACTACATCTACTGCTACTACAATTGTAGCAACTACCACTCCTCCTGCTGCTACTACAACTACTACTTCTACTACTATTGCTGCTGCTTCCACAACTACTATTGCTATTACTACTCCTATATCTAGTACTACTACCCCAATTACGGCTTCTACTACTACTGCCGCTACTACTGCTACTAGTACTACTATTACTACTACTGCTATTGCAGCTAATATTTCTACTATTTCGGTGGCTATGGCTTCGGCTACTACTACTACTACTACTGTTACTAGTACTACTACTACTACTATCACTACTACTACTACTTTTATTACTACTACTTCTACTACTGCTTCTACCGTTACTATTACTACTATTACTACTACTACAGCTACAACTACTCCTACTGCTACTAGTACTACCACTACTACAACAACCATAACTACTACAAATACTACCACTACTCCAACTACTACTATTACTACAAGTACTATAACAACTAGTACTACTATTATTACTACGACTTCCACTACTACTACAACTCCTACTACTACTACTGCTACTACTTCTGCTACTAGTTCTACTGCTACTACTACAACTACTACATCAACTGCTACTAGCACTGCTACTAGTACTTCTACAACTACCATTACCACTACTACTAATGCTGGTGCTATTACTACTACTACTACTATAACTATTGTTACAGCTACTACTACTCCAACCAATACATCCATAATTACCACTACTACGACTTCTACTACTACTACTTCTACTGCTACTACTATTATGAATAATACTACTACTACTACTTCCACTACTACTTCTACTACTAGAAATATTACTGGGACTGCTACTACTACTACTAGTACACTTACTATTACTATTACTACCACTAGTACTACAACTAATAATCCAGCTACTACTATTATTACTACTACTACTACTTCTACTACTACTACTAGGACCTCCACTACTGCTACTGCTACACCTACTACAACAACTACTACTACAATTACTACTCCTACTAATACTACTACAAGTACTACTACTCCAGCTAGTATTCATTCTCCAACATGTATTCCAACTACTACTCCCACTACTACCACTACTACTACCCTCGCTACTCCCACTAGTACTACTCCCACTACTACTACTACTACAACTATTACTACTACTACTTCTACTTCTACTAATGCTACTACTGCAACTAGTAGTACCACCACGAGTACTACAACAGCTATTGCTTCTACAACAACAACAACAACTACTACTATTGCAAGTACAACTACTGTACTTTCTGTTGCTGCTATTGCGATATTTACTACTGCTGCTACTACTACTACTACAACTGCTACTGTGGCCACTACTACCACTACTATAGCTGTTGCTCCTGTAGCTACTAATATGGCTACTACTACTACTACCGATACTACTACTACGACTAGTAGTATAGCTACTACTGCTGCTACTAATTATATTAGTACTCCTACTACTTCTACTTCTACTACTTGTACAACAACTACTACTTCTACTACTATTGTGACTACTTCTGCTACTACTACTACTAGTACTACTACTACTACTTTTGCTGCTACTATTACTGCTACTACTATTGCCACAATTGCTGCTACTATAACAAATACTACTAGTACAACTACTACTACTACTACAACCACCACTACTACAATTGCTACAACTACTATAATAGCTATTGCTGCAGCTACTAGTGCTTCGGCTACTACTCTTGCTACTACTACTACTACTATTACTGCTACTACTAGCATTACTGCTGTTACTACTACTACTATTACTACAACAACAACTACTACTGCTGCTGCTACTATTGCTACTACCACAACTACTCATACAATTGCTACTACTACTACTACTTCAGTTAGTATAATTGCTATTGCTCCTACTAATACTACTTCTGCAACCATAAGTACTACTATTAATACTACTGCTACTGCTACTACCAATACTTCTACGGCCACAACTACGACTGCTGCTACTGCTACTTCTACTACTACTACAACTACAACAACTACTACTACTACTACAACAACAACAACTACTACTACTACTACTACTATACTACTACTACACTACTAATACTACTACTGCTACAGCTACTACTACTACTACTACAACAACTACTCCAACTAGTATTGCACTACTACTACTACTGCTACCACTACTACTACTACTTTTGCTAGTATTACTACTTCAACTATGACTACGACTACTACTACAACTACACTAGCTACTACTCCTACTACTACAACTACTGCTACTGCCACTACTGCTACTACTCCTACTACTCCTACTACTACAACTACTGCTACTCCAATTGCTACTACTACTACTCCTACTACTCCTACCACTACAACTACTGCTAGTAATACTACTACTACTTCTACTAATACTACTACTACTACTACTATAGTTGCTGCTGCGCCTACTACTTGTACTACACTACTACTACAACTACTACTACTAGCAATGCTACTACTCCAACAACTACAACTATTACTACAACTAATACTACTACTTCTACCACAAAAACTCCTTTCACTAATTCTACTAGAATTCCTACTACTGCTGCTGCTGCTACAAGTACTACAACTCCTACTTCTACAACTAATGCTACAACTGCTACTAATACTACTAACTCGACTACTATTATTCCTACAACTACTACAACTACCATTTGTAATACTCCTCCTACAACAACTATTATAACAACCACTCCTATTACTACTGCTGCCACGGCTACTACTCCTACTACTACTTCTACTACTACAACTACTATAACGACAACTATTGCAACTATTCCTAAAACTACTATTGCTGCTACTATTACTGAAACTACTGCTATAGCTACTACTACCACTACTGTTGCTACTTCTTCTACTACTACTGCTCGTAGTACTAGTACTACTCCTAACACTCCTACGACTTCTACAACTACTACTCCAACAACTACCACAACTACTACACTCTGACTACTACTACTACTACAACTACAACAATTACGACTACTCCAACTACTACTATTTCTCCTACTACTATTACTACTACTACTACTCCAAACACTCCTATTACTACTACTGCAACAACAACAACAACTACTACTACTACTACTACTACTACTAGTACTACTACTACCACTACTACTACTACAACAACAACAACTACTACTACTTCTACTACCACTTCGGCTACTGCTGCTGCTACTTCTACTACTCCTTCTACTGTTATAAATACTACTCCGACGACTACTACTACTACAAGTCCTACTGTTACTACTACTTCTGCTACTACAATTTATACTACTACACTACTACCATAAATCCAATTGTGGTTGCTACTAGTACTGCAGCAGCTGCTGTTATTGCTACTACTGCTGCTGCTACTACTACTCCAACTACTCGTACTAACACTGCTACTACTACTCCTACTACAACTCCTACTACTTCTACTATTTTTACTACTACTACTACAACTCCTACTACTTCTACTATTACTACTACTACTACTACTACTTCTTCTTTTATTATTACTACTACTACTACTATGACTACTACTACTATTAATATGACTACTTTTGCTACTACCTCTACTACTACTACTCCTCCTCCTCCGCTTGCTGCTACTATCACTAATACTACGGCTACTAGTACTACGACTACAATTGCTACTTCTACTACTACTGCTCCTGCTCCTTCTAGTACTACTAATACGGTGGCTACTATGGTTGCGATTACAACTTCTGTTGCTACTACGGCTACAATTACCGCAACTGCTATGACTTTTACGACTACAACAACTACCACGACTACTACTACAACTACTGCTCCTACTACTACTATAATAACTACGACTATGACTACTACTAAAACTACTACTTCTACTATTTCTACAACTACTACAACTATTGCTACTGCTTCAGCTGCTACTATCACAAATACTACTACTACTACTATATTGTTATAACTAATACTAACACTACTACAACTACAACTACTTCTTCTACTACAACTACTGCCATTGCAACTGCTATGCCTATTGCTGCTGCTACTACTACTACAAGTTCTACTGTTGCTACTACTGCTACTACTGCTACTACTATAACTACTATTGCTTCTGCAACTATTGCTACTACTACTACTACTACAATTACTACAACTACTACGACTATCGTGACCACTACTTCTGCTACTATTGCTACCTCCACTATAATTTCTACTACTACTAAAGCTATGACCACAACTACTATGACTGTGAGTACTGCTACTACTGCTATTATCGCTACTACTACTACTACTGCTACCATTACGACTACTACTACTACTACTACTATTACTACTGCTTCTTCTTCTGCTACTATTACTACTGCAAGTATAAGTACTACTACTACTACTACTACTACTACTACTTTTGCTGCTATTCTACTACAAGTATTACTACTACTACTACTACTACTACTACTACTACTACAACCACTACGGTTGTTGTAGTTGCTGCTACTCCTACTGCTACTTCTCCTACTATTATTACTACTGCTACTACTACTACTCCTCCTCCTCCTCCTACTACTACTAGTACTACTAGTACTGCTACTACTATGATGATGATGACTAATACTACTATTACTACTATGACTGCTACAATTGCTACCTTTGGTACTGCTACTGCAACTAATACTACTGCTACTACCCCTGCTACTAACACTACTACTACTAACCCTACTACTTCGACTACTGCTGCTACTACTACAATAACTACTACTACTCTGACTACTATAATTGTTGCTACTATTCCCATAATCGCTATGATATCAACTACTAAAAGTACTACTACTACTACTACTACTTCAACTACAGCTAGTATAACTGCTACTCCTATAGCTCTGCTACTACTCCTACTCCTACTACTTATACTCCTAATACTACTATTACTACTAATTTTGCTACTTCTACGGCTGCTGCTACAACAACTTCTCCTAATACAGCTCCAACAACTACTACTATTGATACAAGAACCCCCAAATCTACAGCTACTATGACAAAAACTATTACAACTCCTACAACTACGACTGCTACTACCATAACTACTAAAGATCCTCCTTCTACTACCAATACTACATCAATAGCTACTATGGATACTCCAACTACTACAACTACTACTACCACTTCTACTTCTACTGCTGCTTTTGTTACTCCTGCTACTAAAACTACTGCGACTACTTCTGCTACTACTCCAACTACTACTACAACTACTACTGCTACTACTACTACAGTGGCTACTATTGATGCTCTTACTACTACTTCTACTACTACTGCTACCACTATGACTTCTATTACAACTTCTCCTACTACAACAAATGCTACGACTACTACAAATACTATAACTACTACTTCTTCCACTACTTCTACCAATACTATTGCTACTACTATTACTATGACTATTGCTACAACTACAACTACTACAACTCGTGCTACAATTGGAACTTCCACTATAACTACAACTATGACCACTTCTACTTCAACTACTGCTATTGCTTCTACTGTTACTTCTCCAACCACGACTACTACTACTTCTCCAACCATAACTGCTGCTGTTGCTACTACTACTGCTACAACTACTACATCTCCTACAAGTACTAGTAGTAGTAGTGTAGTGGTAGGGGTAGTAGTAGTTGTTGTTGTTGTTGTTGTAGTTATAGCAGTAGTAAAATTAGTAGCAGTACTAGTAGTAGCTATAGTAGGAGAATTGGGAGTAGTAGAAGAAGAAGTAGTAGTAGTTGTTATAGTAGTTGTAGCCGAAGTAGTTGTTGTTGAAGTAATAGTTGGAGTATTATGAGTAGTAGTGGTAGTAGAACCAGTAGTCATAGTAGAAGTAGGAGGAGCAGCAGCAGTAGTAGTAGCAATAGTAGTAGTTATAGTTAGGGTAGTAGTAGTCATAGTAAAAGTAGTTGTATTGGTAGTAGTAGTCATAGTACTAGTCATAGTCGGAGTTGAATTAGTAGTAGTAGTAGTAGTAGTAGTAGTAGTAGTAGTAGTAGCAGTAGCTGTAGTAGTAGAAGTAGTAGTAGTAGTTGAGTAGTAGTTGTGCTTGTATTAGGAGTAGCAGCAAAACTACCAGTAGTAGTAGTCACAATCATAGTAAGTGGACTAGTAGTAGTAGTAATAGTGGAAGTTATAGTTCGAGTATTAGGAGTAGTAGTAGTTGTTGTTGTAGTAGCAGTTGTAGCAGAAGTAGTAGTAGTTGTTACTGTAGCAGTAGTGCCAGAAGTAGTAGTCGCAGTCATAGTAATAGTACTTGTAGTAGTAGTAGTGGAAGTTGTTAGTTGGAGTATTAGGAGCAGTTAGTGTAGTAGTAGGAGCAGTTGTAGCAGCAGCAACAGTAGTAGTTGCAGTAGTAGTAGTAGTAGTAGGAATAGTAGTAGCAATAGTAGTAGTAGTTGTTGTTGTTGTTGTTGTTTTTGTTGTAGTAGTAGTAGTAGTAGGCGTAGCAGCAGCAATAGTTGTTGTAGTTGTTGTAGTAGTGGTAGTAGTGGTAGTAGTAGTAGTAACAACATTAGTAGTACTGGTAGTAGCAGTTGTTGTGGTAGCAACAACCGCAGCAACAATAGCAGTAGTAGTAGAAGTAGTGGAAGTAGTTTTAGCAGTAGGAGTAGTAGTAGTAGTAGTAGCAGTAGTAGTTTTAATAATATTTGTAGTATTAGTTGTAGTTGTTGTAGCAGTTGTAATAGGTGTACTTGTTGTAGTAGTAGTAGTAGTAGAAGTAATGATAGGAGTAGCGGAATTAGTAGGAGTAGTAGTTGTAGTTGTAGTAGTAGTAGTAGTAGCAGTAATAGCAGTAGTATTAGTAGTAGTTGAGATAGTAGTAGCAGTGGTAGAAGTAGTAATAGTTGTAGTAGGAGTATTAGTTGTAGTAGTAGTGGTGGTGGTAGTACAAGTGTTAGGAGTAGTAGTTGTTGTAGTAGTTGGCGATGTAGGAGTCATAGTAGTAGTAGGAGTAGCACCAATAGCAATAGTAATAGTAGTAGTCAAAGTAGTAGTAGCCGCAGTGGTAGTGGTA
Organism: Trichopus zeylanicus subsp. travancoricus; assembly: GCA_005019695.1. NCBI lineage: Eukaryota > Viridiplantae > Streptophyta > Magnoliopsida > Dioscoreales > Dioscoreaceae > Trichopus > Trichopus zeylanicus. The sequence goes on from RXID01008641.1 coordinate 17,354, forward strand.
GTAGTAGTAGCAGCAGCGGTAGGAGTAGTTGTTGTCATAGTGCTAGTAGTAGTAGCGGTAGTAGTACTCATAGCGGCAGCAACAGTTGCAGCGGTTGCAGCAACAGCAGTAGCAATAGTAGCATTGGTAGAGGCAATAGCAGCTGCAGTAGTAGTGGCTGTAGTAGCTGTACTAGAAATAGTAGTAGTTGCAGTAGTAGTAGAAGGAGTATTAGTTGCAGTACTGGCCGCAGCAGTAGTATTAATAGTAGTAGAAGCAACAAAAATAGCAGTAGTAGTATCAGTAGTAGTAGTTGTAGTTATTGTAGCAGTTGTAGTAGAAGCAGTATTAGTAGTAGTAGCTACTGTAGTAGTAGTGGAAGTAGCAATAGCAGTTGTAGTAGTATTAGTGGTAGCAGCAGCAGCTACTGCAGTAGCAGCATTAGAAGGAGTAGTTTTAGTACTAGTAGTAGTAACAGCAGCAACTGCAGTGGTAGTAGTAGCAGTAGTAGTGGCAGCTGTAGCCATAGTAGTAGCCGTAGTAGCAGCAGTTGCAGCACTAGTAGTAGTAGTAGTATTAGAAGTACGAGTAGTAACGATAGTAGCAGCAGTGTAGTAATAGTAGTGGCAGTAGCAGAAGTAGTGGTAGTGGTAGTAGCGGTGGTAGTAGTCGCAGTAGTAGTAATTGTAGTGGTAGTCGTAGCTGTGGTAGTTGCTGTAGTAGCAGCAGCAGAAGTAGTAGCAGTAGCTCTAGCAATAGTAATAGTACTAGAAGCAGTAGCGAAAGTAGTAGTAGTAGCTGCAGTAATAGTAGTAGTAGTAGTAGTAGTAGCAGTAGTAGTAGTAGAAGTAGTAGTAGTAGTTGTTGTTGTTGTACTAGTAGTAGTAGCAGTAGCAGCAGTAGTAGCAATAGTAGTAGTAGTAGTAATAGTGTTAGTAGTTGTAGTAGTAGTACCTATAGTAGCATAATTAGTCGCAGACACTGTTGCAGAACAACAAGTAGTTATTTCAAAGGTAGTAGCAAAAATGGTAGTAGTAGTAGTAGAAATTAGAGCAGCAGTAGTAGTAGTAGCAGCAGCAGCAGTAATACTCGTAGCACTAGTGCCAGTAATAGTTATAGTAGCAGAAACAGAAGTAGTAGTAGTCGTAGTAGTAGTAATAGTAGTAGTATTAGTAGCAGGATTAGTAGTACCAGCAGTAGTTATAGTAGTTGCAGCAGCAACTGTGGTAATAGTAATAGAAGTTGTAGTAGTAGTAGTTGCAGCAACGCTATTAGTAGTATTCATTACAGCAGTAATACTAATAGTAGTAGTGGCAGTTGTGGAAGTAGTAGCAGTAGTACCAGCACAAGTAGTAGTTGTAGAAGTAGTAGCAATAGTAATAGCAGTTGTAGTAATAATAGAAATAGCAATAGCAGTAGTATTAGTAGTAGTAGCATTAGTAGTAGTATAAGCTATAGTATATCACTAGTATAGCAGCAGTAGAAGCAGTAGTTGTAGCAGTAATAGCAACATCAGCATCAGTAGTAGTGCTAGTAGCAATTGTAGTAGTAGTAGTATTAGTAGTAGTAGATGTAGTAGTTGTAGCAGTAGCAATGGTAGTAGCATTAGTAGTAGCGGTAGTAGCAACTGTAGTAGTTGTTGTAGTAATAGCAGTAGTTGTTGTTGTAGTAATTGTAGTAGCAGCAGTAGTAGTAGTAGTAGCAGTTGTAGTAGTAATAACAATAGGAGTAGTTATAACAGTAGTAGTAGTAATAGCAGCAGTACTAGTTGTTGTACTAGTAGTAGCAGTAGTAGCCGTAGCAGTAGTAGTGGTAATAGTAATAGCAGCTGTAGCAGTAGTAGTAGCAGTAGCGATAGTAGCTGCTGCAGCAACAGTGGCAGTAGTAGTGGTGGTAGTAGTAGTAGTTGTTGTTGTAATAGTAGTACAAGTAGTAGCAATAGTAGCTGCAGTAGATGTAGTAGTAGTAGTTGTAGTAGTAGTAATAGCAACAACAATAGTAGTAGTATTAGTAGAGTAGAATTAGTAGCAAAGTAGTGGTTGCGGTAGTAGATGCAACAGTTGCAGTAGAATCAATAGTCGTAGCAATTGTAGCTAACGCAAGACTAGTAGTTATAGTGATAGTTGTCGTAGCACCGACACTAGTACTAGTTGTAATAGTAGTAGAAGTAGTTTTAATTGAAGTAGTAGTAGTCGTAGTAGTAGCAGTTGTTGTACGAGTTTAAGGAGTAGTCGTAGCACAAACTGTAGTAGTATTAGTAGTAGTAGTAGTACGAGTAGTTGTACTGGAAGTCGTAGGAGTAGAAGTAGGTATAGGAGTACTACTACTACTACTACTACTAGTACCACCACTACTACTACTAGTACAACAAATACTACTACTACTAGTACAACAAATACTACTACTAGGACTACTACTACTACTACTAGTATGACTACTACTACTATCAGTATGACTACTACTACTTGTACAACTACTAGTACTACTACTATTACTATTAGTACTACCATTACTACTTCTACTACTACTACTACTACTACTACTCCTCCTCGCACAACTACTACTACAACTACTGCTACTAACCCAACTACTACTACAAATACAACTGCTAGGACTACTAGTACTACTAGTACTACTACTGCTACTACTACTACTACAACAACTAGTACAACTACTACTACAACTATTACTGCTGCTACTACTACTACTACTACTAATACTACTACAACTAGTAGTACTACTACTAGTAGTATTGCTGCTGCTACTACTACCACTACTGCTACTACTACTATTAGTAGTAGTACTAATACTACTACTTCTACTACTACTACAACTACTACTAGTACTACTACAGCTACTACTACTAGCACTACTACAACTACTACTACTGCCATTACAACTACTACTACAATTACTACTACTACTACAGCTACTACTACTGCTATTAGACAACCAAGAACGCTACTACTAATTGCTACTACTACAACTACTACTAGTACTACTACTAATACTCTATTAC
>RXID01008657.1:1013-21986 GCA_005019695.1 Trichopus zeylanicus subsp. travancoricus
CTGAAGTGGTGAATCGAACAATTGTAAACATCATTTGGTGTCTTGCATGAGACAAACCAAAGCAGTGGGACTATGCCCTCGCACAAGCTGAATTTGCTTTCAATAACATGAAGAACAGGTCCACGGGAAAATCGCCATTTGAAATTGTCAATAGAAGAACACCAAAACACCTGCTGGATTTGGTGGTGTTGCCCAAATTACCAGGAACAAGCTTAGCTACAGACAATATGGCGGAGAGAATTATTGAAGTGCATACTGAGGTAAAGAAGAAATTAGAAGAATTCAATGCCAAATACAAAATTAAAGCAAACATTCATAAGCGTCCAAAAGAGTTTCAAGAAGGAGATCTGCTGATGGTGCACTTGAGGAAGGAGCAGTTTCCAGCTGGAACTTACAAACAAACTGAAACAGAAGAAAAATTGGGCCACGGAAGTACTGAGAAAGATTAAACCACAATGCTATGTCCATCGACCTCCCGAAGGATTTGGGGGGGATCTTCAAACATTTTAATCTTAAAGATTTGTTTGACTACTATGCACCTGAGGATGCACATTCGACAAAGTACTCGAGGACGAGTTCTTTACAAGAAGGGACATGTTGTAGGACATCAACGAAGTTCAAGCATATCAAATAAGCTAATTCAGAAGTCAAGGGGCCATGACAAATGATTTGATTCACTCTTCTATTTAAACTTAGGATTTACCTTACTTAGTACCTTTCTATGTTTAAAATTCTCTTTATTATGATGTCTTAGGTCTTATTCTAGGATTCCACCAACCCAAGACCAATTTTGGACTGAATCCTATTCAGTTTAGGACTTGGGAAGGATGAATCTTTATTTAGGATTTTATTTTCGTAGGTTAACTTATTTAGAGCTTCTACCAACCCAATTAATGGGTTTAAACTGAGTTATATTCAGTTTAGGACTTGGAAAGCCAGAAACTTACTCAAATTGGATTTCTGGTATTTGTATAAATAGGCCTTCAGTCCTATGGACGGGAGACAATTTTTATTCTCAATAAAGTTCTACTTTAGTAAATTTTCTCTCTTCCTTGTGGATTCAAGGAGTTCTTAACAGAGGCAACGGTGTTTTCCTCGTCTACCACGCTTGTTGCTACGTAAGCTTAGGATACTAATAAAACATAAGCACAAAGAAGAAGAAGCCGCCTTCTCAGTAGCCACTATAAAAGCCATGGTAATGTTATAGATACTCAGAAATTCTTGAATCTTTAATTTAGGGTGAAGACAGATGGTGAACACCAAGAGGTTTAGCCCCCATCTTGGATGTGCAGCATTACAAGCAGCTACCAAGGCTTCTGTATTTTCTCGCAATTCATCAGCACTACAATTAATCCCCTTTTATCAGAACTGACAAGCAAAAAACTTGTAAGACGACTCCAAAAACTGTTTCAGAATAACATCTAAAGTTGACTAGTGCACTCCAAGTTACAACAACAAGAAGTGGCATGATAGTCAGGTAGAATCCGATGAAAAGGAAATAATCTAGAAACGAAGGGTGCAATGAAAAAAGGCACATTGGCAACAATAATAGGTTCCCTGGGCTAAATTTCATAGGCTGACGTCGTGTCACTCACCAGAAACCACTATCGATCAATGAAGGCTAAATTTCCATCCAACACTATCGATCATAATGTTTGTTACCAAATCATATGAATACATAGATTGATTTTCGTTACAGAAATACCAAGAACATTTTCTGTAAAAGAACTTAAAATCATTAAACAGTTTACCTTCATTGTGCCAGCACCAAGAACAAGCCGACAAGTTCTGGTGTTGAAAAGTTTCAATATCTCAGCAACACATTGGCCTACTTCAGGAGGTAAGACTGGCAAACATTTACTAATGTCCAAATAGTCGGACAACATCTTCAGCAAGATTAACCCACTGATAAAGACACGAATGTAAATTTCCAGTTGAAGTGCACCTCAAGAAAAAGCACAAAAAAAAAAAAGCTGAAGTATTAACATAAATAGTCAACATCAAGGTACAAAAAGGGCAGGATGAATTTATGAACTCAATGGTTTGGTAGATGGACTGCTAATGTCAAAGATAAGAGTCCACCACAAGAATCACGATCAAGAATGCCCAGCAAAAAATATCGAAGGTGCAATAGCCACCATGTGATAACCAATGCCTACATGTACAAGAGTTCGAGAAGTAGATTTAGCAGGTTGATTCTGGTTGATATGCTCATTCCGGGCAGAAAGTGCAAGTTCAGCTTTTGTTTCTTGAACTGGTCGAGTTACTGACTCAGTCGAAACTTGCCCAACATGATTTGGATCTGGTAGAACAGATTCATTTGCATCAGAAAAATGGTGAGAAGTGGGATTCTGATAATCAGGTGATGATGAACTTTGATTGTTTATGCTCAGTGTCAATTTGTGGATGAAGAAAAAGACCCAACAATGGACTGAAATTCTTCAGGGACGTCTGAAACCCATGTCTCTCGGTCAAGAACTGCCTTAATCTTTGTCATCTGAAAATACAGCCCTCATGGTTCAGCAAAATGTAGGTCATTGTTAACATGTCACAGAAATTACCATGTTAGAACAAACTTACTCGCGATTTGTGCTGATTTTGAAGGAATGACTATGACTGCTGTAAAGATCCACGGATACTGTACCCTAACCTGCCACCAATCTTTTGAAATGAACCTTATTTAGTATACGCTTAGGATACTAATAAAACATAAGCACAAAGAAGAAGAAGCCGCCTTCTCAGTAGCCACTATAAAAGCCATGGTAATGTTATAGATACTCAGAAATTCTTGAATCTTTAATTTAGGGTGAAGACAGATGGTGAACACCAAGAAGTTTAGCCCCCATCTTGGATTTGCAGCATTACAAGCAGCTACCAAGGCTTCTGTATTTTCTCGCAATTCATCAGCACTACAATTAATCCCCTTTTATCAGAACTGACAAGCAAAAAACTTGTAAGACAACTCCAAAAACTGTTTCAGAATAACATCTAAAGTTGACTAGTGCACTCCAAGCAAAGGATGAAAAGGAAATAATCTAGAAATGAAGGGTGCAATGAAAAAAGGCACATTGGCAACAATAATAGGTTCCCTGGGCTAAATTTCATAGGCTGACCTCTTGTCACTCACCAGAAACCACTATCGATCAATGAAGGCTAAATTTCCATCCAACACTATCGATCATAATGTTTGTTACCAAATCATATGAATACATAGATTGATTTTCATTACAGAAATACCAAGAACATTTTCTGTAAAAGAACTTAAAATCATTAAACAGTTTACCTTCATTGTGCCAGCACCAAGAACAAGCCGACAAGTTCTGGTGTTGAAAAGTTTCAATATCTCAGCAACACATTGGCCTACTTCAGGAGGTAAGACTGGCAAACATTTACTAATGTCCAAATAGTCGGACAACATCTTCAGCAAGATTAACACACTGATAAAGACACGAATGTAAATTTCCAGTTGAAGTGCACCTCAAGAAAAAGCACAAAAAAAAAAAAAGCTGAAGTATTAACATAAATAGTCAACATCAAGGTACAAAAGGCAGGATGAATTTATGAACTCAATGTTTTGGTAGATGGACTGCTAATGTCAAAGATAAGAGTCCACCACAAGAATCACGATCAAGAATGCCCAGCAAAAAATATCGAAGGTGCAATAGCCACCATGTGATAACCAATGCCTACATGTACAAGAGTTCGAGAAGTAGATTTAGCAGGTTGATTCTGGTTGATATGCTCATTCCGGGCAGAAAGTGCAAGTTCAGCTTTTGTTTCTTGAACTGGTAGAGTTACTGACTCAGTCGAAACTTGCCCAACATGATTTGGATCTGGTAGAACAGATTCATTTGCATCAGAAAAATGGTGAGAAGTGGGATTCTGATAATCAGGTGATGATGAACTTTGATTGTTTATGCTCAGTGTCAATTTGTGGATGAAGAAAAAGACACAACAATGGACTGAAATTCTTCAGGGACGTCTGAAACCCATGTCTCTCGGTCAAGAACTGCCTTAATCTTTGTCATCTGAAAATACACCCTCATGGTTCAGCAAAATGTAGGTCATTGTTAACATGTCACAGAAATTACCATGTTACAACAAACTTACGCGCGATTTGTGCTGATTTTGAAGGAATGACTATGACTGCTGTAAAGATCCACGGATACTGTACCCTAACCTGCCACCAATCTTTTGAAATGAACCTTATTTAGTATAAGCTTAGGATACTAATAAAACATAAGCACAAAGAAGAAGAAGCCGCCTTCTCAGTAGCCACTATAAAAGCCATGGTAATGTTATAGATACTCAGAAATTCTTGAATCTTTAATTTAGGGTGAAGACAGATGGTGAACACCAAGAAGTTTAGCCCCCATCTTGGATGTGCAGCATTACAAGCAGCTACCAAGGCTTCTGTATTTTCTCGCAATTCATCAGCACTACAATTAATCCCCTTTTATCAGAACTGACAAGCAAAAAACTTGTAAGACGACTCCAAAAACTGTTTCAGAATAACATCTAAAGTTGACTAGTGCACTCCAAGTTACAAAAACAAGAAGTGGCATGATAGTCAGGTAGAATCCGATGAAAAGGAAATAATCTAGAAAGGAAGGGTGCAATGAAAAAAGGCACATTGGCAACAATAATAGGTTCCCTGGGCTAAATTTCATAGGCCGACCTCTTGTCACTCACCAGAAACCACTATCGATCAATGAAGGCTAAATTTCCATCCAACACTATCGATCATAATGTTTGTTACCAAATCATATGAATACATAGATTGATTTTCGTTACAGAAATACCAAGAACATTTTCTGTAAAAGAACTTAAAATCATTAAACAGTTTACCTTCATTGTGCCAGCACCAAGAACAAGCCGACAAGTTCTGGTGTTGAAAAGTTTCAATATCTCAGCAACACATTGGCCTACTTCAGGAGGTAAGACTGGCAAACATTTACTAATGTCCAAATAGTCGGACAACATCTTCAGCAAGATTAACCCACTGATAAAGACACGAATGTAAATTTCCAGTTGAAGTGCACCTCAAGAAAAAGCACAAAAAAAAAAAAAAGCTGAAGTATTTAACATAAATAGTCAACATCAAGGTACAAAAGGCAGGATGAATTTATGAACTCAATGTTTTGGTAGATGGACTGCTAATGTCAAAGATAAGAGTTCACCACAAGAATCGAGATCAAGAATGCCCAGCAAAAATATCGAAGGTGCAATAGCCACCATGTGATAACCAATGCCTACATGTACAAGAGTTCGAGAAGTAGATTTAGCAGGTTGATTCTGGTTGATATGCTCATTCCGGGCAGAAAGTGCAAGTTCAGCTTTCGTTTCTTGAACTGGTAGAGTTACTGACTCAGTCGAAACTTGCCCAACATGATTTGGATCTGGTAGAACAGATTCATTTGCCTCAGAAAAATGGTGAGAAGTGGGATTATGATAATCTGGTATAAGCTCAGTGTCAATTTGTGGATGAGAAGTGGGATTCTTGAACTTTGATTGTCTGGTATAAGCTCAGTGTTAATTTGTGGATGAAGAAAAAGACACAAAAATGGACTGAAATTCTTCAGGGATGTCTGAAACCCATGTCTCTTGGTCAAGAACTGCCTTAACCTTTTTCATCTGAAAATACAACCCTCATGGTTCAGCAAAATGTAGGTCATCGTTAACATGTCACAAAAATTACCATGTTACAACAAACTTACTCGCGATTTGTGCTGATTTTGAAGGAATGACTATGACTGCTGTAAAGATCCACGGATACTGTACCCTAACCTGCCACCAATCTTTTGAAATGAACCTTATTTAGTATAAGCTTAGGATACTAATAAAACATAAGCACAAAGAAGAAGAAGCCGCCTTCTCAGTAGCCACTATAAAAGCCATGGTAATGTTATAGATACTCAGAAATTCTTGAATCTTTAATTTAGGGTGAAGACAGATGGTGAACACCAAGAAGTTTAGCCCCCATCTTGGATGTGCAGCATTACAAGCAGCTACCAAGGCTTCTGTATTTTCTCGCAATTCATCAGCACTACAATTAATCCCCTTTTATCAGAACTGACAAGCAAAAAACTTGTAAGACGACTCCAAAAACTGTTTCAGAATAACATCTAAAGTTGACTAGTGCACTCCAAGTTACAAAAACAAGAAGTGGCATGATAGTCAGGTAGAATCCGATGAAAAGGAAATAATCTAGAAAGGAAGGGTGCAATGAAAAAAGGCACATTGGCAACAATAATAGGTTCCCTGGGCTAAATTTCATAGGCCGACCTCTTGTCACTCACCAGAAACCACTATCGATCAATGAAGGCTAAATTTCTATCCAACACTATCGATCATAATGTTTGTTACCAAATCATATGAATACATAGATTGATTTTCGTTACAGAAATACCAAGAACATTTTCTGTAAAAGAACTTAAAATCACTAAACAGTTTACCTTCATTGTGCCAGCACCAAGAACAAGCCGACAAGTTCTGGTGTTGAAAAGTTTCAATATCTCAGCAACACATTGGCCTACTTCAGGAGGTAAGACTGGCAAACATTTACTAATGTCCAAATAGTCGGACAACATCTTCAGCAAGATTAACCCACTGATAAAGACACGAATGTAAATTTCCAGTTGAAGTGCACCTCAAGAAAAAGCACAAAAAAAAAAAAGCTGAAGTATTAACATAAATAGTCAACATCAAGGTACAAAAGGCAGGATGAATTTATGAACTCAATGTTTTGGTAGATGGACTGCTAATGTCAAAGATAAGAGTCCACCACAAGAATCACGATCAAGAATGCCCAGCAAAAAATATCGAAGGTGCAATAGCCACCATGTGATAACCAATGCCTACATGTACAAGAGTTCGAGAAGTAGATTTAGCAGGTTGATTCTGGTTGATATGCTCATTCCGGGCAGAAAGTGCAAGTTCAGCTTTCGTTTCTTGAACTGGTAGAGTTACTGACTCAGTCGAAACTTGCCCAACATGATTTGGATCTGGTAGAACAGATTCATTTGCATCAGAAACATGGTGAGAAGTGGGATTCTGATAATCAGGTGATGATGAACTTTGATTGTTTATGCTCAGTGTCAATTTGTGGATGAAGAAAAAGACACAACAATGGACTGAAATTCTTCAGGGACGTCTGAAACCCATGTCTCTCGGTCAAGAACTGCCTTAATCTTTGTCATCTGAAAATACAGCCCTCATGGTTCAGCAAAATGTAGGTCATTGTTAACATGTCACAGAAATTACCATGTTACAACAAACTTACTCGCGATTTGTGCTGATTTTGATAGGAGATGACGAGGACCTGCTGTAAAGATCCACGATGCTGTACCCACCTGCCACAATCTTTGAATGAACCTTATTCGTATAAGCTTAGGATACTAATAAAAACATTAAGCACAAAGGAAGAAGGAAGCCGCCTTCCAGTAGCCACTATAAAAGCCCTGGTAATGTTCTAGATACTCAGAAATTCTTGAATCTTCAATTAGGGTGAAGCCAGATTATGATGGTGAACACCAAGAAGTTTAGCACCCCTCTTGGATGTGCAGCATTACAAGCAGCTACCAAGGCTTCTGTATTTTCTCGACAATTCATCAGACTACAATTAATCCCCTTTTTATCAGAACTGACAAGCAAAAACCTTGTAAGACGACTCCACAAACATGTTTCAGAATAACATCTAAAGTTGGGACTAGTGCACTCCAAGTTACAACAACAAGAATTGGAATGATAGTCAGGTAGAATCCGATGAAAAGGAAAGGAAATAATCTAGAAGGAAGGGGCAATGAAAAAAGGCACATTGGCAACAATAATAGGTTCCCGGGCTAAATTTCATAGGCCGCCCTCTTGTCACTCACCAGAAACCACTATCGATCAATGAAGGCTAAATTTCTATCCAACACTATCGATCATAATGTTTGTTACCAAATCATATGAATACATAGATTGATTTTCGTTACAGAAATACCAAGAACATTTTCTGTAAAAGAACTTAAAATCACTAAACAGTTTACCTTCATTGTGCCAGCACCAAGAACAAGCCGACAAGTTCTGGGGTTGAAAAGTTTCAATATCTCAGCAACACATTGGCCTACTTCAGGAGGTAAGACTGGCAAACATTTACTAATGTCCAAATAGTCGGACAACATCTTCAGCAAGATTAACCCACTGATAAAGACACGAATGTAAATTTCCAGTTGAAGTGCACCTCACGAAAAAGCACAAAAAGAAAAAGCTGAAGTATTAACATAAATAGTCAACATCAAGGTACAAAAGGCAGGATGAATTTATGAACTCAATGTTTTGGTAGATGGACTGCTAATGTCAAAGATAAGAGTCCACCACAAGAATCACGATCAAGCATGCCCAGCAAAAAATATCGAAGGTGCAATAGCCACCATGTGATACACCAATGCCCTACCTGTACAAGAGTTTCGTGAGAAGTAGATTTAGCAGGTTGATTCTGGTTGATATGCTCATTCCGGGCCGAAAGTGCAAGGTCAGCTTTCTTTTCTCGAAAACTGGTAGAGTTACTGACTCCAGTCGCAAACTGCCCAACATGTTTGGATCTGTAGTAGAAACCGATTCATTTGCATCAGAAAAATGGTGAGAATAGTGGGGCTTCTGATAATCAGGTGATGATGACCTTTGATTGTTTATGCTCAGTGTCAATTTGTGGATGAAGAAAAAGACACAACAATGGACTGAAATTCCTTCAGGACGTCTGAAACCCATGTTCTCTCGGTCAAGAACTGCCTTAATCTTTTTTTCATCTGAAAATTACAACCTCCTGGTTCAGCAAAATGTAGGATCATTGTTAAACATGTCACAGAAATACCATGTTAACAACAAACTTACTCGCGATTTTGTGCTGATTTTGCCGGAAAGATATAATTGAACGCATGACTGCTGTAAAGATTCCACGGATATGTACTCTAAAACCTGCACCATCTTTGGAAATGAACCTTATTTAGTATAAGCTTAGGATACTAATAAAACATAAGCACAAAGAAGAAGAAGCCGCCTTCTCAGTAGCCACTATAAAAGCCATGGTAATGTTATAGTTACTCAGAAATTCTTGAATCTTTAATTTAGGGTGAAGACAGATGGTGAACACCAAGAAGTTTAGCCCCCATCTTGGATGTGCAGCATTACAAGCAGCTACCAAGGCTTCTGTATTTTCTCGCAATTCATCAGCCCTACAATTAATCCCCTTTTATCCGACACGACAAGCAAAAAACTTGTAAGACGACTCCAAAAACTGTTTCAGATAATCTAACGTTGACTAGTTGCCACTCCAAGTTACAAAAACAAGAAGTGGCATGATTTCAGGTAGAAATCCGATGCAAGGAAATAATCTAGAAACGAAGGGTGCAATGAAAAAAGGCACATTGGCAACAATAATAGGTTCCCTGGGCTAAATTTCATAGGCTGACGTCTTGTCACTCACCAGAAACCACTATCGATCAATGAAGGCTAAATTTCCATCCAACACTATCGATCATAATGTTTGTTACCAAATCATATGAATACATAGATTGATTTTCATTACAGAAATACCAAGAACATTTTCTGTAAAGAAACTTAAAATCATTAAACAGTTTACCTTCATTGTGTCAGCACCAAGAACAAGCCGACAAGTTCTGGTGTTGAAAAGTTTCAATATCTCAGCAACACATTGGCCTACTTCAGGACGTAAGACTGGCAAACATTTACTAATGTCCAAATAGTCGGACAACATCTTCAGCAAGATTAACCCACTGATAAAGACACGATTGTAAATTTCCAGTTGAAGTGCACCTCAAGAAAAAGCACAAAAAGAAAAAGCTGAAGTATTAACATAAATAGTCAACATCAAGGTACAAAAGGCAGGATGAATATATGAACTCAATGTTTTGGTAGATGGACTGCTAATGTCAAAGATAAGAGGGTTCCACCACAAGGAATCACGGATCAAGAATGCCCGCAAAAACTATCGAAGGTGCAATAGCCACCATGTGATACCCAATGTCCTACAATGTCCAAGATTTCGAGAAGTAGATTAGCAGGTGATTCTGGTTGATATGCTCTTCCGGGCAGACGTGCAAGTTCAGCTTTTGTTTCTTGAACGGGTTAGAGTTAATGATCAGTCGAAACTTGCCCAACATGATTTGGATCTGGGTCGACACAGATTCATTTTGCATCAGAAAAATGGCGAAGTGGGAGGATTCCTGCTAATCAGGTGGGTGATGATGAATTTGACTTGTTTATGCTCAGTGTTCAATTTGTGGATGAAGAACAAAGGACACAATAATGGACTGAAATTCTTCAGGGACGTCTAAAACCCATGTCTCTCTGTCAAGAACTGCCTTAATCTTTGTCATCTGAAAATACAACCCTCATGGTTCAGCAAAATGTAGGTCATTGTTAACATGTCACAGAAATTACCATGTTACCACAAACTTACTCGCGATTTGTGCTGATTTTGAAGGAATGACTATGACTGCTGTAAAGATCCACGGATACTGTACCCTAACCTGCCACCAATCTTTTGAAATGAACCTTATTTAGTATAAGCTTAGGATACTAATAAAACATAAGCACAAAGAAGAAGAAGCCGCCTTCTCAGTAGCCACTATAAAAGCCATGGTAATGTTATAGATACTCAGAAATTCTTGAATCTTTAATTTAGGGTGAAGACAGATGGTGAACACCAAGAAGTTTAGCCCCCATCTTGGATGTGCAGCATTACAAGCAGCTACCAAGGCTTCTGTATTTTCTCGCAATTCATCAGCACTACAATTAATCCCCTTTTATCAGAACTGACAAGCAAAAAACTTGTAAGACGACTCCAAAAACTGTTTCAGAATAACATCTAAAGTTGACTAGTGCACTCCAACTTACAAAAACAAGAAGTGGCATGATAGTCAGGTAGAATCCGATGAAAAGGAAATAATCTAGAAACGAAGGGTGCAATGAAAAAAGGCACATTGGCACCAATAATAGGTTCCCTGGGCTAAATTTCATAGGCTGACCTCTTGTCACTCACCAGAAACCACTATCGATCAATGAAGGCTAAATTTCTATCCAACACTATCGATCATAATGTTTGTTACCAAATCATATGAATACATAGATTGATTTTCGTTACAGAAATACCAAGAATGTTTGTAGCGCACTGTAGCAGAATGACGTAAGCGCTTGCGTCATGAGCTCAGCCCGCCCTCTATATAAAGGGGGCGGTAGTCCCATTGTAAGCATGTCCAAAGAGTCTGTAGATCGTCCAGAAGAGCAATAAGAATCCGAGAGTTTTCCATATCTCTTTCTTATTTCTTGTTGTTCTCCACTCGAAATCCGCAAAAGAGCGCCGAGCTTCCGCAGATTTTCGCCGGGAGTCCCGTATAAGCGGTGGAAAGCACGCATGGTATCAGAGCTTGTCAAAGATATGGCAGCGTAAACACCTTCGAGGTCAAGGTGCTAAGAGTATGAGGTAAGGGTTCGTTCTTGCCATTTCCTGTCCTGTATTACCGTGTTAAGACTTGGGTTGAGTTCATCAATTACGAATTCTCGTCCTTTATGGTATTATGCGGATTAGGCGGTGACTGATCTGAGAAAAAGAACAGGCCCTAACTTGGCAGTTGAGGCAGGAGGCCTGTTGTAAGCCCAAGGGCACGCCTGTGTGATCTCAGTATAGTCTATTTCTAATCTGGAACTTATCTCTAGGATGGTTTTGGTAATTATGAATTAAGCTTATATGTCTGACGCATGGGAAAAATCTATTCAGGAATGGTATGAGCATTCCCGAACCTCTAATCTCGAATACCTTGACCTTGCTTTAACTTCTAAAGTTACAACAAACCAGCTAGCACATAATCTTGCTGTAATCTACGACAAGACTTGCCTGTCATCAAAAGTTCACCTAAAGAACTTTAAACAAGTACTTGAACTGTGCCAGAACATCACACGAGAGATCTCGGGACTAAGAGACTCTCTGACGAACTTGACAACTGTCATACTTGACAGTAGAACTTTCACACAACAAGACGCCAGGGAACTTGCACTTGAAACAACCAGGCTACTTCGGCAACCAGAGAAGGATAGTCTAGCACTATCTTTACACATCAGTGAAGACCTTGCTCAGGTAAAAAGGCTTCTTTTTCAGCTAGAGCAAAGCGGCATCACCCAGAGGCCGCAGGAGGCCCAAGGAAGCCTAAGGGTTTTCAAAAACCCTTTCGACATACTCAAGGAGGAGCAGGAGAAGCTTGAAGGCGAATGACGTCAAGGCCGAA
This sequence comes from Trichopus zeylanicus subsp. travancoricus, assembly GCA_005019695.1. Classification (NCBI taxonomy): domain Eukaryota; kingdom Viridiplantae; phylum Streptophyta; class Magnoliopsida; order Dioscoreales; family Dioscoreaceae; genus Trichopus; species Trichopus zeylanicus. The sequence continues at coordinate 13,298 of RXID01008657.1, forward strand.
CATCCAGTTGGCCTTGGAACAACCGTCAACATCGTCTCCACTCTTCGAAGACCAGATTCGAGGATACAGGAGAACTCATCGGCGCCTTCACACCGCCCAGCAAGCAACAAGAAGGGTGGGCCAGTTCCTCATGGGGCGGAGCACCCCACAGCATACCTTGGAGCAGCAACTTGATCCACAGGTACAGCTGAAATTGTCGATGCAGGAGAGAGCTGCAATCGTCCCTGCGGAGGTTCTCTACCACTCCCGAAGGGATGATGTACACCATAAGGTGTACACGCACAGATCGGAGGAGTCGATCTTGTGTGTCAACAACAACCAAGTGGACCTTTCCTTCATCCAAGAGGAGAGCTACCACCAGCTGCAAAGGAGCGGAATGCAGTACATACACCTTGGGGTACTGCAGCTTCGAATCCAAACACTACACCGACAGGAGGTCGGAACAATAGCACTGATTGTCTTTCGAGACGGTCGGTGGGCAGGAGACAAGGCCATATTGGCCACAATGGAGGTCGATCTGGCTAAGGGCAGCCAGTTAGTTTATGTCATACCAGACATAATGCTAACTATTGGAGATTTTTACAGAAATCTCCAAGTCTCTATCCTGACCAAAGGATATGAAAACTGGCAGAATGGAGAATCCAATCTGCTCATCACCAGGGGACTGGTCGGACGGCTATCGAATACTCCAAACGTTGGCTTCGCCTACGAAATTCAAGGGGTCGTGGACAACTTGGCAAGCCACGGCGTACATGCCCTCCCAGGACGCAGGTACTCTGCCGGAACACTACAGGGACGAAGCTGGGTTGTGCGACCAACCCAAGTGCTTACCCCAACACAACCTGAAGAGGTGACCAGCAGGAGCCTCCTTGATGGGAGTATCTCCCTCCGATTCGGAGGATACAAGCCAGTGGAAACACACAGGAGGTCGTGTTACCTCCAACGAGATGAGGAAGTCCAGAGCGACGAGGAGGAGCTCAAAGCCACTCATATACTCGCCGTCCTAATAGATGAAGCAGCACAAGATGAAGAGAGCGATGACGAAAGCTATTTCCATCGCCTTCTGAACCAGGACTTTCTAGAAGGAGACCTGGACTACCCGTCCCCAGCAACAAAGTGGGACGTATACCCTGATGACGAGGAAGTGTACGACAACCCCTTCCAGCATGAGGTAACACCTGCACTATTCCCATAATTAATATCATAGCTGCAGGATGTGAAGCTGAGCCGGAGATGGAATACCCGATACTAAAAAAATTAACTGAGCAATTGTACGCAAGTACAATAACTTCGGCGGCATCTCCACACCGTCCATACATGCCGCCAGAAGATGCTGCAATGGGTCCTCCGGGCTACCCGCCAGCTACAAACACTGTCCCGTCAACGTCCCGGATGACACCCACATTTGAGCAGCGAAGCCAAGGAAGGTTCCAGAGAGGCTTCAACAATGAAATGTGGACCCTGCCTTCTGCTCAGCAGAATAACGGGGCTATGTTCGTGATTCCCGAGCAGCTCGGCCTCTTTGATGAGGCATTTTCCAAATGGGAGGCCATTACAAGGAACCACATTGCGGGCATAGGATTCACGGACACGAGGGACAAGATCGAGTACATCGAGAACCTATTAGGCGAGGCTGAAAGACTCGTCTGGGTGCAATGGCGCATGCAGTACGAAAATGAGTACCAGGCCACCATTTCTGCAGGAGAAGGAAGAGCTGGCACTCAAAATATCCTCTCCCAAATGAGAAGGGTATTTTCATTAGAAGATCCAACGCAAGGGTCAACCCTTGCCCAAAACGAAGCTTACCGGGATCTTGAACGTCTTTCATGTGAAAATATAAAAGATATATTGCTATACATGAATGACTATCTCAGGCTTGCAACAAAAATAGGAAGACTCTTCATCAGCACGGAACTATCCGAAAAATTCTGGATGAAGATGCCGGGAGAACTAGGCCGAAGAATGAAGACGGCCTTTGACCATCAATACCCGGGAGCCAACATAGGTGTGATCCCGAGGATTCTCTTCGCCTACAAATTTCTCGAAGAAGAATGTAAGGATGCTGCATTCAAAAGGTCTCTCAAGGACCTTTCTTTCTGAGGTAAGATCCCGATCCCAGGTTACTACACCAAGGAGAAGAAGTATGGGGTCAGAAAGGCGAAGACATACAAAGGGAAGCCGCACGACACTCATGTGCGGATAGAAAAGAGGAAGCACTTGGTACGCAACAGACAATGCAAGTGCTACCTCTGCGGTAATGAAGGGCACTTTGCAAGAGAATGCCCGAATGACAGGAGGAACGTAAAGAGAGTTGCCATCTTCGAGCAGCTCAACGTTCCCGAGGAGTATGAACTCATCTCCGTGAAGGAAGGGGAGGAACAAAGTGATGCCATCTTCAGCATCTCTGAAGGAGAGGACACTCAAAGCCTTCAGTACTCTCTCAGCCCCCTTATACATGAGGAAGTCATCTATGCCCTCGGTGAGATAGGAGAATGGGATACCTTAGGGGAACCCAGCGGCAGGTTTGGCTACTATGTACGCTATTCTCCGCCTCCATCTTTTTACTACGACTTTCCTGTAGTAGCCACCGGATGGGGTGATGATGAGGAGGAACGTGCTGAGTCCACCAGTGCCCAAATACAGCCCCAGCAAGGAGAAGCTTCTTCTGCCTTGAACGAAGACGAAGTTGAACATCGCCCTCTGCCACAAGAGGAGGAGGGGTGTTCGTATTACCAACACCAGACCATAGAGGCACACTGCCTCAATTGCAGATTTACACCCTGCAACCTGTGCGGGCCACACTATGATAAAACGGAGGAGCCAACTACATCAGCCTCGCTTGTACCATGTCCTTCCCAGAAGCTGCTGCAAGAGCAGCAACACTACATAACATGGTGTGAAAAGGAGATCAAGAAGCTGCAAAGGAAGGTAGCATATTACAAGCAACAGGCTCGGGAGCTCAACAAAAGCCGGCAGGAAGATACTTCACCACCATCTGAGAACAACTACATCTCCTCGGTTGCTTCGGTCGACCCCTTTTCTGCAACTGACCTTCCCGAACCCTGCCAGCACCAACCTCGGCAACGACGACCACGCCGACAGCATCACCGCTCTCGCCGCCACTGCGCAACACTACCATCTATATCAGATGCCACAGGCGACACCATAGCTACACAGCAAACGTTATCCCCACAGACCCGGCTCCAGGCAAAGTGATGCCAGCAAACCAGTGGAGGCAACGTCTCCAGGTGACCCAGCCCAACCGCCCAGCAAGTCCAAAAGGAAAAGGCCCTAGTACCAGTAGCAAGTAGTCGCCACGACTAGCAAGCGGAGCGTGGTGGGAAGGTGTGCAAAGAATAAAACACTGTAGCAACACTGTAGCCGTACCGACAGCTGTCACTGTAGCTGACAGGCAGCTGTCACTGTAACTACTGTAGTCGTACAGACAGCTGTCACTGTAGGACAGCTGTCACTGTAGTAGTCTGTACTCTAGTATAGGGTTACTGTGCATAGGACGGTGACCACTGTACAAGAATCACGATCAAGAATGCCCAGCAAAAAATATCGAAGGTGCAATAGCCACCATGTGATAACCAATGCCTACATGTACAAGAGTTCGAGAAGTAGATTTAGCAGGTTGATTCTGGTTGATATGCTCATTCCGGGCAGAAAGTGCAAGTTCAGCTTTTGTTTCTTGAACTGGTAGAGTTACTGACTCAGTCGAAACTCGCCCAACATGATTTGGATCTGGTAGAACAGATTCATTTGCATCAGAAAAATGGTGAGAAGTGGGATTCTGATAATCAGGTGATGATGAACTTTGATTGTTTATGCTCAGTGTCAATTTGTGGATGAAGAAAAAGACACAACAATAGACTGAAATTCTTCAGGGACGTCTGAAACCCATGTCTCTCGGTCAAGAACTGCCTTAATCTTTGTCATCTGAAAATACAACCCTCATGGTTCAGCAAAATGTAGGTCATTGTTAACATGTCACAGAAATTACCATGTTCCAACAAACTTACTCGCGATTTGTGCTGATTTTGAAGGAATGACTATGACTGCTGTAAAGATCCACGGATACTGTACCCTAACCTGCCACCAATCTTTTGAAATGAACCTTATTTAGTATAAGCTTAGGATACTACTAAAACATAAGCACAAAGAAGAAGAAGCCGCCTTCTCAGTAGCCACTATAAAAGCCATGGTAATGTTATAGATACTCAGAAATTCTTGAATCTTTAATTTAGGGTGAAGACAGATGGTGAACACCAAGAAGTTTAGCCCCCATCTTGGATGTGCAGCATTACACGCAGCTACCAAGGCTTCTGTATTTTCTCGCAATTCATCAGCACTACAATTAATCCCCTTTTATCAGAACTGACAAGCAAAAAACTTGTAAGACGACTCCAAAAACGGTTTCAGAATAACATCTAAAGTTGACTAGTGCACTCCAAGTTACAAAAACAAGAAGTGGCATGATAGTCAGGTAGAATCCGATGAAAAGGAAATAATCTAGAAATGAAGGGTGCAATGAAAAAAGGCACATTGGCAACAATAATAGGTTCCCTGGGCTAAATTTCATAGGCTGACGTCTTGTCACTCACCAGAAACCACTATCGATCAATGAAGGCTAAATTTCCATCCAACACTATCGATCATAATGTTTGTTACCAAATCATATGAATACATAGATTGATTTTCATTACAGAAATACCAAGAACATTTTCTGTAAAGAAACTTAAAATAATTAAACAGTTTACCTTCATTGTGTCAGCACCAAGAACAAGCCGACAAGTTCTGGTGTTGAAAAGTTTCAATATCTCAGCAACACATTGGCCTACTTCAGGAGGTAAGACTGGCAAACATTTACTAATGTCCAAATAGTCGGACAACATCTTCAGCAAGATTAACCCACTGATAAAGACACGAATGTAAATTTCCAGTTGACGTGCACCTCAAGAAAAAGCACAAAAAAAAAAGCTGAAGTATTAACATAAATAGTCAACATCAAGGTACAAAAAGGGCAGGATGAATTTACGAACTCAATGTTTTGGTAGATGGACTGCTAATGTCAAAGATAAGAGTTCACCACAAGAATCACGATCAAGAATGCCCAGCAAAAAATATCGAAGGTGCAATAGCCACCATGTGATAACCAATGCCTACATGTACATGAGTTCGAGAAGTAGATTTAGCAGGTTGATTCTGGTTGATATGCTCATTCCGGGCAGAAAGTGCAAGTTCAGCTTTTGTTTCTTGAACTGGTAGAGTTACTGACTCAGTCGAAACTCGCCCAACATGATTTGGACCTGGTAGAACAGCTTCATTTGCATCAGAAAAATGGTGAGAAGTGGGATTCTGATAATCAGGTGATGATGAACTTTGATTGTTTATGCTCAGTGTCAATTTGTGGATGAAGAAAAAGACACAACAATGGACTGAAATTCTTCAGGGACGTCTGAAACCCCATGTCTCTCGGTCAAGAACTGCCTTAATCTTTGTCATCTGAAAATACAGCCGTCATGGTTCAGCAAAATGCAGGTCATTGTTAACATGTCACAGAAATTACCATGTTACAACAAACTTACTCGCGATTTGTGCTGATTTTGAAGGAATGACTATGACTGCTGTAAAGATCCACGGATACTGTACCCTAACCTGCCACCAATCTTTTGAAATGAACCTTATTTAGCATAAGCTTAGGATACTAATAAAACATAAGCACAAAGAAGAAGAAGCCGCCTTCTCAGTAGCCACTATAAAAGCCATGGTAATGTTATAGATACTCAGAAATTCTTGAATCTTTAATTTAGGGTGAAGACAGATGGTGAACACCAAAAAGTTTAGCCCCCCATCTTGGATCTGCAGCATTACAAGCAGCTACCAAGGCTTCTGTATTTTCTCGCAATTCATCAGCACTACAATTAATCCCCTTTTATCAGAACTGACAAGCAAAAAACTTGTAAGACAACTCCAAAAACTGTTTCAGAATAACATCTAAAGTTGACTAGTGCACTCCAAGTTACAAAAACAAGAAGTGGCATGATAGTCAGGTAGAATCCGATGAAAAGGAAATAATCTAGAAAGGAAGGGTGCAATGAAAAAAGGCACATTGGCAACAATAATAGGTTCCCTTGGCTAAATTTCATAGGCTGACGTCTTGTCACTCACCAGAAACCACTATCGATCAATGAAGGCTAAATTTCCATCCAACACTATCGATCATAATGTTTATTACCAAATCATATGAATACATCGATTGATTTTCGTTACAGAAATACCAAGAACATTTTCTGTAAAGGAACTTAAAATCATTAAACAGTTTACCTTCATTGTGCCAGCACCAAGAACAAGCCGACAAGTTCTGGTGTTGAAAAGTTTCAATATCTCATCAACACATTGGCCTACTTCAGGAGGTAAGACTGGCAAACATTTAATAATGTCCAAATAGTCAGACAACATCTTCAGCAAGATTAACCCACTGATAAAGACACGAATGTAAATTTCCAGTTGAAGTGCACCTCAAGAAAAAGCAAAAAAAAAAAAAAAGCTGAAGTATTAACATAAATAGTCAACATCAAGGTACAAAAGGCAGGATGAATTTATGAACTCAATGTTTTGGTAGATGGACTGCTAATGTCAAAGATAAGAGTCCACCACAAGAATCACGATCAAGAATGCCCAGCAAACAATATCGAAGGTGCAATAGCCACCATGTGATAACCAATGCCTACATGTACAAGAGTTCGAGAAGTAGATTTAGCAGGTTGATTCTGGTTGATATGCTCATTCCGGGCAGAACGTGCAAGTTCAGCTTTTGTTTCTTGAACTGGTAGAGTTACTGACTCAGTCGAAACTTGCCCAACATGATTTGGATCTGGTAGAACAGATTCATTTGCATCAGAAAAATGGTGAGAAGTGGGATTCTGATAATCAGGTGATGATGAACTTTGATTGTCTATGCTCAGTGTCAATTTGTGGATGAAGAAAAAGACACAACAATGGACTGAAATTCTTCAGGGACGTAAGCGCACTGTAAGCACACTGTAGCACACTGTAGCACACTGTAGCACACTGTAGCACACTGTAGCACACTGTAGCAGAATGATGTAAGCGCTTACGTCATGAGCTCAGCCCGCCCTCTATATAAAGGGGGCGGTAGTCCCATTGTAAGCATGTCCAAAGAGTCTGTAGATTGTCCAGAAGAGCAATAAGAATCTGAGAGTTTTCCAAATCTCTTTCTTATTTCTTGTTGTTCTCCACTCGAAATCCGCAAAAGACGAGCAATAAGAATCTGAGAGTTTTCCATATCTCTTTCTTATTTCTTGTTGTTCTCCACTTGAAATCTCCACGAAAGCGCTAAGCTTCCGCTAGAGAATCGCCGACAGCACGGTAGAACAGGCGGTTACATACATGGTATCAGAGCTTGTCAAAGATATGGCAGCGTAAACACCTTAGAGGTCAAGGTGCTAAGAGAATGAGGTAAGGGTTTGTTCTTGCCATTTCCTGTCCTGTATTACCATGTTAAGACTTGGGTTGAGTTCATCAATTACGAATTCTCGTCCTTTATGGTATTATGCGGATTAGGCGGTGACTGATCTGAGAAAAAGAACAGGCCCTAACTTGGCAGTTGAGGCAGGAGGCCTGTTGTAAGCCCAAGGGCACGCCTGTGTGATCTCAGTATAGTCTATTCCTAATCTGGAACTCATCTCTAGGATGGTTTTGGTAATTATGAATTAAGCTTATATGTCTGACGCATGGGAAAAATCTATTCAGGAATGGTATGAGCATTCCCGAACCTCTAATCTCGAATACCTTGACCTTGCTTTTACTTCTAAAGTTACAACAAACCAGCTAGCACATAATCTTACTGTAATCTACGACAAGACTTGCCTGTCATCAAAAGTTCACCTAAAGAACTTTAAACAAGTACTTGAACTGTGCCAGAACATCACACGAGAGATCTCGGGACTAAGAGACTCTCTGACGAACTTGACAACTGTCATACTTGACAGTAGAACTTTCACACAACAAGACGCTAGGGAACTTGCACTTGAAACAACCAGGCTACTTCGACAACCAGAGAAGGATAGTCTAGCACTATCTTTACACATCAGTGAAGACCTTGCTCAGGTAAAAAGGCTTCTTTCTCAGCTAGAGCAAAGCGGCATCACCCAGAGGCCGCAGGAGGCCCAAGGAAGCCTAAGGGTTTTCAAAAACCCTTTCGACATACTCAAGGAGGAGCAGGAGAAGCTTGAAGGTGAATGACGTCAAGGCCGAACATCCAGTTGGCCTTGGAACAACCGTCAACATCGTCTCCACTCTTCGAAGACCAGATTCGAGGATACAGGAGAACTGATGTAGGACACTCAAAGGAAGTTCAAGAATATCAAAAGAAGCTAATTCAGAAGTCAAGGGGCCATGACAAATGATTTGATTCACTCTTTCATTTAAACTTAGGATTTACCTTATTTAGTACCTTTCTATGTTTAAAATTCTCTTTATTATGATGTCTTAGGTCTTATTCTCGGATTCCACCAACCCAAGACCAATTTTGGACTGAATCCTATTCAGTTTAGGACTTGGGAAGGATGAATATTTATTTAGGATTTTATTTTCGTAGGTTAACTTATTTAGAGCTTCTACCAACCCAATTAATGGGTTTAAACTGAGTTATATTCAGTTT
>RXID01008709.1:519-28117 GCA_005019695.1 Trichopus zeylanicus subsp. travancoricus
GGTTACTTCTACTACTGCAACTACTACTGTTACCACTGCAACTATTACTACTACTACTACTTCTAGTACTACTACTACTACTGATGCTGGTACTACTACTACTATCACTATTGCTGCTTGAACTACTATTACTACTTTAACTGCTACTACTTCTGCTACTAGAACTAACCTAACTACTGCTAGTAGCAGTAGTAGCGGTAGAAGTGGTGATAGTAGTAGTTGGAGTAGCAGAAGTAGTGGCAGTAGCTACAATAATTGTAGCAGTAGTGGAAGTAGCAGCTGCAGCAACAACCTTTTAATTGTAGTAGTTGTATTAGAAGTAGAAGTTGTAGGTGTAGTAGTAGAAGTAGTCGTAGTCATTGTTGCAATAGTAGTAGTAGTATAAAATACCATCGTAGTTGAAGTATTAGTAGTATTAGTAGTAGTAGTACTAGTAGTAGTAGTAGTCATAATAGAAGTTGTAGTAGTATTAATAGAAGTAGTAGTAGTTGTAGTAGTAGTCATCGTAGTAGTGGTAGTAGTAGCTATAGTAGCAGTAGCAATAGTAGCAATAGTCAGAGAAGTCGAGTGGTAGCTATAGCAGCAGTAGTAGTAGTAGCAATAGTAGTAGAAGTAGTGGTAGTAGTAGCAGTAGTGGTACTAATAATAGTTGTGATAGTAGAAGTAGGAGGAGGAGGAGGAGTAGGTGATGAAGAGTAGTGGCAATATCAGAAGTAGAAGTAGCAAAAGTAGTTGTAGCAGTAGTACTAGTTGTAGTAGTGGTAGTGGTAGTAGTAGTTACAGTAGTAGTGGCAGTAGTTGGAAAAGTAGTAGTAGTCGGAGAAGAAGAAGAAGAAGAAGTAGTAGCAATAGTAGTAGTAATAGAAGCAACTGTAGTACCAGTAGAACTAGATGTAGCAGCAGTAGTAGCAATAGTAGTAGTAGTAGTAGTAATGGCAGTAGTAGCTATAGTTGTAGTACTAATGGTAGTTATCATTGCGAAAGTAGTAATAGTAGTAGTAGTAGTAGTAGTGTAGTAGTACTAGTAGTAATAGTGTGAGATGTTGTACTAGTAGTAGTATTAGTGTTAGGAGTAGTAGTTGTAGTTGTTGAAGTAGTAGTAGCAGCAATAGCAGCAGCAGTAGTAGTAGTAGCAATAGTTGTAGTAGCAGCAATTGTTGTTGTTGCAGTAGTAGTTGTAGTAGTAATAGCAGCATAGGTGGCAGGAGTAGTAGTAGTGATAGTGGTAGCAATAGTACTAGTAGTAGCAGCAGAGATAGTAGGAGTAGTAGTTGTCATAGTAGTGGTAGTAATAGTAGTGAAAGTAGTAGTTGTAGTAGTTGTAGTAGTAATAGCAACAGTAGTAGTAGTAGCAGTAATAGTAGAAGGAATAACGGTATTACCAAAAGTAGTAGTAGGAGTAGCTGTAGTAGTAGTGGTTGTAATAATAGTTGCAGTAGTATTAGTAGTAGCAGTAGTAGTTGTAGTAGGAGCAGTAGTAGTATTGGTAGCTACAGTAGTGGTAGTTGGAGCAGAAGAAGATGTAGTAGTGGTTGGTGCAGCATTTCTAGCAATAGTAGTAGGAGTACCATTTGCGGTAATAGTTGAAAAAATAGTTGTAGTAGTAGTCGTAGCAGGAGTAGCATTAGTAAAAATAATAGTAGTAGTAGTTGTAGCATGAGTTGTAGTTCTACTAGTAGCAGTAGCAAAAGTAGAAATTATAGTAGTAGTCATAGTTATAGTAGAAGCAATAGTATTATTAGTAGAGCAGTAGTTGTCAGAGCAACTGCAGTAGTAGATGTAGTAGTAGTTATTGTAGTGGCATTTGTAGTAGTGGTAGTAGTAGTAGTACCGGTGGCACTAGTTATTGTAGTAGTAGTTGTTGTTGTTGTTGTCGTAGCAGTTGGAGAAGTACCAGTGGTAGTACCAGTAGCAGCAGTAGTAGTGGGAGTAGTAGTAGTAGCAGCAGCAGTAGTAGCTAGAGTAGTAGGGGTAGTAGTAGTAATAGTCGTCGTAGTAGTAGTGGTGTTAGTAGTAGTAGTAGTAGTTGTTGTTGTTGTAGTAATAATAGTAGTAGTAGTAGTAGTGGTGGTAGTAGTGGGAGTAGTAGAAGTAGCAGCAATAGTAGTAGCAGTAGTAGTAGGGGTAGTTAGTAGTAATATTTGCTGTTGTTATATTAGTAGTAGTAGTTGTTGTTGTTGTAATAGTAGTAGCAGTAGCTGCGATACCAGTTGCCGCAGTAGCATTTGCAGCAGTAGTTATTATAGTAGTAGTAGTAGTTTTAGTAGTTGTAGTTGCAATAGTAGAAATATTAGCAATAGTAGCAATAGGAGCAATAGTAGTAGTAGTAGCAGTTGTTGTAGTGCTAATAGTAGTTGTAGTAGTTGGGGTAGTTGTAATAGTAGTTGTAGCAGTCACAGTAGTAGCTATAGTCATAGTCGTGGTGGTAGTAGGTTGTAACAGTAGTTGCGGTAGTAGAAGATGTAGCCGTGGCATTAGTAAGAGTAGTAGTAGTAATAGTGGTTGTAGTAGTAGTAGTAGCAGAAGTAGTAGTTGCAATAGTAGTAGTTATAGTAATAGTAGTAGGAGTAGTAGTACAAGCTGTAAGAGTAGTAGAAGTAGTGGTAGTAGTAGCTATAGCCGCAGTAGTAGCTATAGTTTTTGTCATCGCAGTAGTAGTTATAGGAGTAGTAGTAGTAGAAGTAACTATAGTTATTGTAGTAGCAGTAATAGCATCAGTACTGGTACCAGAAGTAGTAGCAGCTATAGTATTAGTAGGAGGAGTAGTAGTAGTAGTAGCAGTTATAGTTGTACGAGTGGTAGCAGTAATAGCTGTAGCTATAGTTGTTGTTGTTGTAGTAGTAGTTATAGTAGTAGTAGTAGTAATAGCAAAAGTAGTAGTAGAAGTAGTTGCAGGCCTAGTATTTGTAGCAGTAGTAGCAGTAGTGGTAGTAGTAGTAGTTGTTGTTGTCATGGAAGAAGGAGCAATAGTAGTAGTAGCAGTTGTAGTAGTAGTAGTAATAGTAATAATGGCAGTAGCAGTCCTAGTAGTAGCAGTAGTACTAGTCGCAGTAGTAGTAGCAGTGGTATTAGTAGTAGTAGCCGCAATAGTAGTAATAGTAGTAGCAATAGTAGTGGTAGAAGCAGCAGCAATTATTACACTAGTAGTAGTAGTAGTACAAGTATTGGTGTAGTAGTAGAAGTAGTAGCTATAGTAGTAGAAGTAGTAGTTGGTGAGGTAGTAGTAGTAGCAGTATTAGTAGTAATGGTTGAAGCAGTAGTAGTAGCATTGGTAGTAGTAGTATTAGTAGTAGTAGCTGTAGCAGTAGTAGTGGCAGCAATAGTAATAGGAGACTTAGTGTTAGCTATAGCAGTTGTAGTAGAAGTAGCAGTAGTTATTATAGTTGCAGTAGAACCTGTAGTACAAGCAGCAATAGCAGCTGCCATAGTAGAAGTAGCAGTAGCAGTAATTGTTGTAGGAGGAGGAGTAGTAGTAGTAGTGGTAGTAGTAGTAGCAGAAGTAGTAGCAGTTGCAGTAGTAGCATAAGCAGTTTCTGTAATTGCTATAATAGTAGCCACAGTTGTAGTAGTTATAGTAGGAGCAGCAACAGCAATAGTAATAGTAGTACTAGTAGGAGTACTAGCAGCAGTGGTAGTAGTAGAAGTAGGAGTAGCAGTTGTAGTACTAATAGCAGGAGCAGTAGTAGTAGTTGTCATGACAGTAGCAGCAGATGCTTTAGTAATGGAATTAGTCTGTAGTAGCAGCAGTAGCAGTAGTTACAAAATTAGGAGGAGTAGTAGTAGTAGGAGTAGTACTCGTAGTAGCAGTAGTAGCCTGAGTTGCAGCAGCAGTCATAGTCATAGTAGCAATAGTATGGGTTGTAGTTATAGTAATAGCAGTAGTAGTAGTAGCGGTAGTAGAACTAGTAGTAGCGGTAGTAGAACTAGTAGGAGCAGTAGTAGTAGTAGTTGTAGTCGCAGAAGTAGTTGTAGTAGAAGTTGCAATAGTAGTACTACTAGAAGTAATAGAAGTAGTAGTGGCAGTAGAAGGTATAGCAGGAGTTATTGTAGTAGTAGCAATAATAGGAGTAAAAGCGATAGTAGTGGTTGTAATAGTAGTAGTAGTTGCCGTAGTTGTAGTAGTAGTAGTAGCGGTGACCGTAATAGTTATAGCAGCAGCAATAGTAGCAGCAGTGATAGTAGTAGTTACTAAAGTAGTACGCGTAGCAATAGTAGTAGCAAAAGTAGTCGCAGTAGTATTAGTAGTAGTTGTAGCAGTAGCAGTGGATGCCTTAGTGGTAGTAGTCGCAGTAAGAGTAGTAGTGGCAGCAGCAATGGTAGCAGTAGCAGTAATAGTGCTAGTAATAGTGGAAGTAGTAGTAGTAGCAGGAGAGGTAGTTTTAGTAGTAGCAGACATAGAAGCTGCAGTAGTAGTAGTAGTAGGAGTAGTAGTTGCAGCAGTAGTAGTGGTATTAGTAGTAGCAGCAGCATTATTAATGGTAATAGTTACAGTCGTAGTAGTAGTAGTAACAGAAGCAGTAGTGGATGTAGTCGCAATAGTAGTAGGGTTAGCGTCAGTAGTAGCATAACTAGCAGTTCTAGTAGTTATTACTATTACTCTGACTTCTATTACTGCTACTACAACAACTATGGCTACTGCTACCACTACTGCCACTACTGCTACTACGACAACATTTACTATTATATTACTACTGCTATTTCTATTGCCGCTACCACTATGGCTACGACTACAATTGCTACTATTACTACTTTTACCACTGCTACTACAACTACTATAGCTACTGCTACCACGACTACTATGTCTATAACTACTACCGCTGCTACCACAATGACTACTACTACTACTACAGCTACTGCCACTACTACAGCTACCGCTACTACTACTACTACTCATACTACTACTTCACACACTACTACTACTTCTACAATTACCACAATGTCTGTTATGGCTATGGCTACTGCTACTATTTCTCCTACTACTACTACATTTGCTGCTACTACTACTTCTACCATTAATAGTAATACTACGACTACTATTACTAGTACTGATACTACAACTACTACTAATACTACTGCACTACTACTACTACTCCTAGTACCACAACTACAACTATGATTACTACTGCTACTACTACTAGTACTACGACTATAGCTTTTCCTACTAGTACTACTACTGCTTTTCCTACTACTACAACTACTAGAATGGCCACTGCTACTAATGCTACTTCTCCTACTACTATAACTATTACTTTTACTACCAGTACTAGTACTACTATTACTACCACTCCTACTGCGACTAGTACTGCTACTACTTCTACTACTACTCCTACTACAATTGCTACTATTGTGACTACTACCACTAATTCTAGTACTACAGCTACTGCCACCAGTATTACTACTATGACCACAACTACGACTTTTGCTACTACTAATACTACTCCTACTACCACTACTACTACTATTACTATTACTTTTACAACTATAGCAACTAGAACTACTACAATTACTACCACATCTACTACTACTATTGCAATTACTACGACAACAACTACTACAACTACTGTTACAACTACGACTACAACTGCTACCACTACTACTACTACCACTGCAACTATGACTACTACTCCTAAAAATTTTAGTACTGCTGCTACAACTACTAGAATTGCTTCTACTACTACGAAGAATGCTACTACTGCTACAACTGCTCCTAGTATTTGTACTTCTACTATTGCTACTACTACTACTACTGCTGCTGCTGCTACTACTACTATTACTCCTAGTTCCACTACTACTACTACTACTAACACTACTACTACTACAACTTCTACTACTACTACTTATACTACATTTGCTGCTACTGCTACTACTCCTACTCCTACTACAGCTACCAATACCACTTCTACCACTCCAAATAAAACAACAACTGTTGTTGCTGCTGCTACAACTACCACCACTGTAACTACTACTTTTACTACTACTACATTTGCTATGACTACTACTGTCACTACTACTACTACTACTACAACACCTACTACTACTACCATTTGTTATAATGGCACTACTACTCCTACTACTACTACAACCGCTACTACTGATATTACTCCTCCTACTACTACTACTATAATTACCGCTACAAACACTACTGCTGCTGCTGCTCCTACTACTACTACTATTTCTACTCACACTTTTGTTTGGAGTAGTAGTACTAGTACTATTCGTAGTCATAGTAGGCATAGTAGTAGTGGTAGTAATAGTGATAGTAATAGTTGTCATAATAGTAGTAGTAGTAATAGTAGTAGTAGTAGTAGTAGTAGTAGTAGTAGTAGTAGTAGTAGTAGTAGTAGTAGTAGTAGTAGTAGTAGTAGTAGTCGCAGTAGTAGTGGTAGCAATAGAAGTAGAAGCAGTAGTAGCAATAGTAGTAGTAGCAGTAGCAGTAGTACTAATAGCAATAGTAGTAGTAGCAGTAGCAGTAGTACTAATAGCAATAGTAGTAGAAATAGTTGTAGTAGTGGTAGTAGTAATAGTAGCAGCAGTAGTTGTAGTAGTAATTATAGCAAACGTAGCTATTGTGGTAGCTGTAGGAGTAGTAGTTGTTGTTGTATTAGTAGTAGTTATAGTACTAGTAGGAGTCGCGTTATAGGTAGTAGAAGTGGGTAGTGGTAGTAGTAGCAGTAGTAATAGTAGTAGTAGCACTAGAAGTAGTAGCAGCAGCAGCAGTAGCAGCAGTAGTAGTGGTAGTAGTACTACTAGGTATTGTAATAGAACTAATAGTAGTAGTGGTGGTAGTAGTACTACTAGGTGTAGTAGTAGTGGGAGTAGTAGTAGTAACTGTAATAGTAAAATTTGTTGGAGGGGTAGCAGTAGTAGTAGTAGAAGTAATAATAATAGTAGTAGTAGTCATAGTTGTAGCAGTAGTAGCAGTAGGTATTGTAGTAGTAGTCGTAGAAGTAGTAGTGGTAGTAGTTGTTATTTTTGTTGCAAGAGTAGTAGTAGTAGCTGTAGATGTAGTAGAAGTAGTAGTAGTACTTGTAGTAGTAGGAGAAGTATTATTAGTACCAGTAGTAGTAGTAGTAGCAGTAGTTTTTCTAGTACTGGTAGTGGTAGTTGTAATAGTTATAACAGTAGTACGAGTAGTAGCAGTAGTATAAGTAGTAGTGGTCATAGTAATAGTAGTAGCAGTTGTAGTAGTAGAAGTAGTAGTAGCAGTAGTTGGTGATGTAGTACTAGGGGTAGTGGCATTTGTAGCAGTAGCACTTGTAGTTGTAATAGCAGAAGTAGTAATAGTAGTGATCGTAGTGGCAGTAGTAGAAGTAGTAGTAGCAATACAACAGTAGTATGTGAAGTAGTAGTACTAGTAGTAGCAGAAATCGTCATAGTTGCAGTAGTAGTAGTAGTTATAGCAGCAGTAGTAGCAATAGTAGCATTTGTAGTAGTAGCTGTAGCAGTAGCTGTGGTGGCAGTAATAGCAGTAGTAGAAGTAGCAAAGGCAACAACAGCTGCTAAAGGAGTGGTTATGGTAGTAGTAGGGGTAATAGTAGTTGGAGTAGTTCTAGTAGTAGTAGTAGTGGTAGTAGTAGTAGAAGTAGTGGTAGTAATAGCAGTAGTAATAGCAGTATTAATAAGAGTAGTGGTGGTGGTAATAGTAGTAGTAGCAGCGATAGTAGTAGTTGTAGTTTTAGTACTAGTAGCAATTGTTGTACCAATAGTAGTATTTGTTATAGTAGTAGTGGTAGTTGTAGTTATAGTTGTAGTAGTAGTAGTAGTAGTTGTAGGAGTAATAGTAGAAGTAGGAGTTGGGGTGGGAGTAGAAGCAGTAGTAGTGGAAGTAAGAGTATTAGTAGTAGTAGTAGTAGTTCCACTGGTAGTTGTAGGGGTAGTTGGAGAAGTGGTGGTTGTATTAGTTGTAGTAGTAGTAGTTATAACAGTAGTAGTCGTTATTGTTGTTGTTGTAGTAGTAGTAGAAGTAGTATCGGTAGTGGTGCTAGTTGTAGTACAAATGTTAGAAATAGTAGGAGTAGCAGTAGCAACAGCAGCAACAGCAGGAGCAGTAGTAGTAGCCATAGTGGTGCTCGTAGGAGTAGTAGTAGTTGTAGCAGCAGTAGTAGTAGAAGAAATTGCAGTGGACATAGGAGTAGGAGCAGTAGTCGTAGTAGTCATCGTGGTGGTGCTCGTAGGAGTAGTAGTAGCTGTTGCAACAGTAGTAGTAGAAGTAATTGCAGTGGACATAGAAGTAGGAGGAGGAGTAGTAGTATTAGTAGTAGTAGTAGTAGTAGTGTAGTAGTAATAGTAGTAGTAGTCATAGTAGTAGTAGTAATAGGAGTAGAAGCAGTAGTAGTAGTACTTGGAGCAGTAGTAGTTGTAGTAGTAGTAGTAGGAGTAGTAGTAGAAGTGGTAGTAATAGTATTAGTAGTAGGAGTAGCAGTTGTTGTAGTAGTATTAGTTGTTGTTGTTGTCATTGTAGTAGTAGTCGTAGTAGTAGTTTAGTAGTAGTAGTAGTAGTAGAAGTAGTAGGAGTAGTAGTAGGAGTTGGAGTAGGAGTAGTAGTTGTAGTTGTCGTGGTAATAATAGTGCTAGTAGTAGTAGTTGCAGTGGTAGTAGTAGCAATGGTTGTAGTAGTGGTGGTTGTTTTAGTAGTACTAGATGCTGTTGTTGTAGTTGTAGTAGTAGTTGTTGTTGTAGTAGTTGTAGTTGTAGTAGTGGTTATTGTTGTAATAGTTGTAGTAGCAGTAGTAGCAGCAGCAATAGTAGTAGTGTTACTAGTAGTAGTAGTTATTGTTGTAATAGTAGTAGTAGCAGCAGCAGTAGTAGCAGTAGTAGTAGTGTTACTAGTAGTAGTAGTAGTAGGAGGAGGAGTAGTAGTAACAGCAGCAGCAGCCGTAGTAGGTCTAGTAGTTGTAGTAGTTATTGTAGTAATAGTGTAGTAGTATTAGTTATAGCAGTTGTAGTGGTAGTAGTAGCAGCAGCTGTAATAGTAGTAGTAGTTGTTATTGTAGCAGTAGTAGGAATAGAAGTAGTAGTAGTAGCGATTGTAGTATTAGTAGTGATATTAGGAGAGTAGTTGAAGGAGTGGAAGTAGCGGTAGGAGTTGGAGTAGGTGTAGTAGTAGCTGTAGAAGTGGTAGTAGTAGTAGTAATAGTAGCAGTAGCAAAAGTAGGAGTAGGAGTAGGAGTTGGACTAGGAGCAAGAGTTGGAGTACTAGTAGTGGTAGTGACAGCTGCAGTACTAATAACAATAATTGTTGTAGTAGTAGTAGTTTAAGTAGCAGTAGTAGTAGTAGAAGAAGTAGTAGTTGTAGTAGAAGTAGTAGTAGTTATTGTTGTAGTAGTTGTAGCAGTTGTAGTGATAGTAGTAGCAGTAGCAGTGCAGCAACAGTAATAGTAGTAGTAGTTGTAGTAGTAGTTATGGTAGTAGTGGGAACAAATGTAGTAGTAGTAGCAGTAGTAATAGTAATAGGAGGAGGAGAGGTACTAACGTTAGGAGATGAATTAGTAGTAGGAGAAGTTGTAGTAGTGGTAGTAGCTATAATAGTAATAGCAGTATTTGCACCACCAGCAGCAATAGTAGTATCAGAAGTAGCAGTAGTTGTAGTAACAATTGTAATAGTAGTAATGGTCGTAGCATTAGTAGTAGTAGTAGTTGTTGTTGTAGTAGTAGCAGTTGTAGCAATAATGGAAGGAGCACTAGTGGTGGTAGTAGTAGTAGCAGTAGTAGTAGCAGTAGTTGTAGCAGTAGTAGCAATAACAACAATAGTAGAAGTAGGAGATGGAGTAGTAGTAGTTGTTGTCATTATAGAAGAAGAAGTAGTAGTAGTATTTGTGGTAGTGTCACTAGGATTAGCAATTACAGTAATAGTAGAATTAGAAGCCATAGTAGTAGCCGTAGCTGTGTAAGTAGCAGTAGCAATAGTAGTAGTAATAGTAGTAGTAGCAGTAGCAATTGTTGTCATAGTGCTAGCAATAATAGTAGCAGCTGCAGCCTTAGCAGTAGCAGTAGTA
The DNA here is from genome assembly GCA_005019695.1 of Trichopus zeylanicus subsp. travancoricus. NCBI lineage: Eukaryota > Viridiplantae > Streptophyta > Magnoliopsida > Dioscoreales > Dioscoreaceae > Trichopus > Trichopus zeylanicus. The sequence goes on from RXID01008709.1 coordinate 10,515, forward strand.
GTACTAGCAACAGCTGCAGAATTACTACTACTACTACTCCTACGTGTGCTCGACTAAAACCATTCCGACACCTACTACTACTAGCACTTCTCCTACTCCTGCTACTACTACTACCCCTGCTCCTCCTCCTACTACTACTATTACTACAACTACTACAACTCCTAATCTTGTAGTTGTTGCAGCTGCTACGACAACTTCTACTACTGCTACTGTTGTTGCTGTCGTAGCTACCGTTACTGCTGTTGCTGCCGCAACTACTTCTACTGTTGTCGCTGCCGCAGCTACTGCTACTGCTCTTGCTACCCCAGCTACCTCTACTGCTACTACGACCACTACTCCTATTACAACAACTACTAGTATTACTATAACCACAACTATTATTACCATTACTACTATTACTACTACTACTACGATAACTACTACTACTCCTACTCGTACTACTATTACTACTATTCCTACAACTGCTACTCCTACTACTACTATTACTAACACTATTACTACTACTACTACCTACTACTACAACTACGGCTATTGCTGTTTCTACAACTACTACTACAACTACTATTATTACTATTAATACCACTATTACTACTACTACTACAACAACAAGAACAACAACAATAACTACTATTACTACTACTATTATTGCTGCTATTATTGTTTCCACAACTACTGCTACAACAACTACTATTACTACTATTACTCTATATTACTATTACTACAACTAGTACATCTACTAGTACAGTTACAACTACAATAGCTATTGCTATTACAACTACTACTCCTTCCGCTACTGCTACTGCTATTACCACTACAACTAATATTACAACTGCTACTACCACTACTCATACTACAACAACTGCTACTATTGCGACTACTACTACTACTTCGACTACTACTCCTACTATTGCTACTAGTACTACTACTACTACAACTATTCCTACTTCAACTCCTCCTATTGCTACTTCTACTCCTACCACTACTACTACTGCTGCTATTACTACTCCTACTCCAACTCCCATTACTACTACTAGTACTACTACTACCACTACTATCCCTACCCCAACAACTACTACTTCAATTACGACGGCTACTACTAGTACTACAGGTCCAACTACTACTACTTCTACAACTTCAACTACAACTATTTCAAGTACCACTATTCCTGCTACTACTCCCGCTCCAACCCATACTACTACTACTACTACTTCTACTACTACTTGTGCCACTAGTACTACTAATAATATAACTACTACTATTGCTACTATTCCTATTGATTGAGCTACTCCTACATCTACTACTACTATTCCTATTAATTGAGCTACTCCTACATCTACTACTACTACTACTACTACTATTACTACAACTAGTAATCTGAATACTCCTACTACAACTGGTACTACTGTTACTATTGCTACTACTACTATTCCAAATACTACTACCACTCCTAGCTCTCCTACTACTACTTCTATTACGACTTCTACAACGACTACTATTACTACTACTGCTATTACTTCTACTGTTACTACTACTGCCTCTACTCATTCTAATCCCACTACTACTATATTACTACTACTTCTACTACTAATGCTACTACTACTACTCCAACTCCTACTGCTGCTGCTACTCCTCCGACTACTACTTCTACCACTACTAGAACAACTACTAATATTACTACTACTGCAACTGCGACTACTACTACTACTACAACTCCAAATATTACTACTACCACAACAACAACAACTACTACTACTACTAATGTTGCTGCTGATACCGTTGCCACTACAGCTGATTCTACTACTACAACTTCTTCGACCACTGCTCCGACTCCTACTACTACTCTTGCTAATACTACTACTACTACTAATACTACTACAACTACAACTACTATTACTACTACTGCTACTACTACTTCTACTACTACTACAGCAACTACTTCTAATACTACTACAACTACAACAACTACTATTACTACTACCACCACCACTACTACTACTACATTGCCTCCTACTACCACAACTACTGCTACTTCTACTACAACTACTACTACAACTACTACTACTAGTACTACTACTACTTCTTCTACTACTACTAGTACTACTACTACTACTTCTACTACTACTGCTGTTGCTGCTACTACTACTACAATGACTACTACTATTGCTACTACAATTACTACTACTACTACTACTACTACTACTACTACTACTACTATTGTAATTACTACTACTACTACTACTATTACTACTACTGCTGCTACTACTACCACTAGTCCAACAACTAATACTCCTACTACTGCTCCTACTCCACCTCCTCCTCGTCCTCCTACAACGACTACTACCACTACTACTGCTTCTATGACGACTACTACTACTACTACTACTACAACGGCGATGACTACTAGTACTGTTGCTACTACTACTCCTACTACTACTGCAAATACTACAAATACTACTACCACAGCTAATACTTGTATGAGTACTACTGCTGCTACTATTGGTACATGAACTACTACTACTTATGCTACTATTACAACAACAACTACTACTACTACCAATGTTGTTGTTCCTACTATTGCTTGTACTATAACTACAGTTACTACTTCTACTACTACTACTGCGACTACAACTACTATAACTACTACAACTACTATTATTGTTGCTAGTACTACTACTACAACTACTACTGCTACTGCTTGTACTACTGCTACAACAACTACAACTGCTACCACTACAACTACAACTACTACTACTACTAGTACTACTACTGTTATTGCTGCTATTGCTAATACTACTAGTACTTCTACTGTTACTACTACTATTACTGCTGCATCAACTACTACAATACTACTACTACTACTTATCCTACAACTACTACTTCTGCTACAACTACTACTACCACTACTACTGCTCCAGCTTCTACTACTCCACTACTTGTACTACTGGTACTATTTTTGCTACTTCTATTACTGCTACTACTTGTTATACTACTACTACTACTACTAAAACAACTACTACTATCGCTGATGCTGCTACTTCTACTATTGCCCCTACTATGACTACTGTCGCTACTACTGCTACTGCTACTACATAGTACAACTACTATTGCTATTGTAGCTCCTACAGCTTTTATAATAGTTACTACTATTGTTACAACTACTGCTGCTACTACAATACAACTGTCGCTACTACTAATTCTGCTACTACTGCAATTACTACTACTACTACAGCTACTACTGGTACTACTACTATTACTACTACCACCACTACTACTACAACCACTGTTGTTGTTGCTGCTACGACTAGTTCTCTTACTAGTATTAATATAGCTTCTACTACTACAACTACTATTATGGATACTCCTATCACTACCACTATTGCTACTACTACTTCCACTACGGCTACTACTGCTTTTTCTGCTACAACTACTGCTCCTACTATTGCTCCTACTACTGCTGAAACTACAACTTCAACTATTACTTTGGCTACTACTACTACTACTAGTATTACTGCTAATAATACTTTTGCTGCTACTGCTGCTGCTATAACTACTACTTCTATTATTGCTGCTACTACCACTACTATAACTACTTCTACTGCAACTACTACTGCTACAACTGCTACTACAACTACAACTACTACTACTATTGTTACTACTTTTGCTACTACTACTCTTGCCACTACTATTACTGCTACTACTGTAACAACAACTGCTGCTGCTACTACTACTACAACAATAACTACGACTAATACTACTACTTCAATTACGACAACTACTGCTACTACCACTGCTACTACCGCTACTACTACGACTACTACTATTACCACTACGGCTGTTGCTACTAGTACTACTACTACTGCTACTTCTACCGCTACTTCTACTACTAGTTCTACTAATGTTGTTGCAACTATTGCTACTACTGCTACCACTGCTGCTACAACTCGTACTACTTCTTCAACTACTACTTCTCTACTAGTACTATTGCTATTGATTCTACTACTACACCTACTACTTCTAGTACTACTACTAATACTACAACTACTACTACTAGTACTACTGCCGATCCTACTTTTGCTGCTACTACTACTACTATAACTACTGCTTCTATTATCACTGTAGCTACTACTATTGCTACGACTACTATAACTACTTCTACTACCACTACTACTACAACTTCTACTACAACTACAACTGCCACAACTGCTACTACAACAGCTACTACTGCTATTACTGCAACTACCACTACTACTACTACACTACTATACTATTGCTACTACTTCTACTTTGCTACTACTATGCTACTACTTAACCACTTACAAGCTGTTGCTATAGTCCTTACTTACACTGCTACTTCTTACTGCTACTTTTACTACTAGTTCTACTAATGTGTTGCAACTATTACTACTACTGCTACACTGCTGCTACAACTCGTACTACTTCTTCAACTACTACTTCTCTACTAGTACTATTGCTATTGATTCTACTACTACACCTACTACTTCTAGTACTACTACTAATACTACAACAACTACTACTAGTACTACTGCCGATCCTACTTTTGCTGCTACTACTACTACTATAACTACTGCTTCTATTATCACTATAGCTACTACTATTGCTACCACTACTATAACTACTTCTACTACCACTACTACTACAACTTCGACTGCAACTACAACTGCCACAACTGCTACTACAACAGCTACTACTGCTACTACTGCAACTACCACTACTACTACTACTACTACTATTGCTACTACTTCTACTATTGCTACTACTACTACTACTATAGCTATTGCCACTACTATTACTGCTACTACTATAACTACTGCTGCTGCTAGTACAACTACTATAATAACTACGACTAATACTACTACTTCAATTATGGCAACTACTACTACTACCACTGCTACTACCACTACTAATATGACTACTACTATTACCACTACGGCTACTGCTACTAGTACTACTACTACTACTACTTCTACTGCTTCTTCTACTACTAGTTCTACTAATGTTGTTGCTGCTACTGCTACTACTGCTATCACTATTGCTACAACTCGTACTACTTATTCAACTACTACTTCTCTAATAGTACTATTGCTACTGATTCTACTACTACACCTACTACTTCTAGTATTACTACTAATACTACAATTACTGCTACTACTACTAGTACAACTACTACTATTATTACTGATGCTACTTCTTCTTCGATTTCTACTACTCCTGCTTTTATTGCAACAACAACAGCAACAGCAGCAACAACAACAACTACTACTGCTGCTAGTAGTAGTACTAATACTGCTATTAGAACTAGTGCTACTACTATTACTACTACTTCTACTGCTACCTTTACTACTGCTGCTGCTACTACTTCTACTATTCCTACTGCTACTGCTACTACTGCTTCTACTACTACCACTACTACGGCTTCTGCTAATACTACTGCTACAACTAATGCTGCTACTACTCCTACTACTACAACTGGTGCTACAACAACAACTACTACCACTACTTTGACTACTAATTCTCATACTACTACCCCAAGTCAAACTCCTACTACTACCACGACAACTACTACTACTATTACTACTACTACTGTTACTACTACTTCTATTACTACTACCACTACTAAAACAGTTACTAGTACTCATATTACCACAACAACTACTACCACTGCACCTAATACTTCCATTACTACCATTGTTGCTACTACCACTACTCTAACTACTACTACTACTTCTTCTACCATCACTACTATTGCTGCTACTACTACGACACCTACTACTTCTACTACTACAACTACTACTACTGTTGCTGCTTCTACTACTCCTACTATTACTACTAATACAACTGCTGCAACGACTACTGCTACGACTGCTACTACTATTATCGCTCCTGCTACTACTACTATTGCTACTACCACTACTATTGCTTCTACTAATAATACTAATGCTGCTGCTGCTGTCCATGTTGCTGCAACTACTACAACTATTACTACTACTGTTGCAATGTTGCTAATACTACTACTACTAGTTCTACTACAACAACAACTAAAACTACTGTTACTACTACTGCTACAGCTGCTATTACTACTGCTACTGCTTCTACTACTACAACTACTGGTACGACTTGTACTATCTTTGCTACTACAACTACTACTACTTCTATTTGTACTACTACAACTACTGCAGCTGCTACTACTACTACTACTACTGTTACTACTATTGCCACTACTACTGTTACCACTACTGCTACTACTACTAATATACTACTGCTACTACAACAACTAATACTTCTACTACTACTACAACAACTACTATTACAACTGCTCACACTAGTACTACTACTACTATTATTACTGCAACTACTGCTACTACTAATATTACTACTACCACTACTACTACAACTTCTACAGCTACTTCGAGTACTACTACTACTACTACTACTACTTCTACTACTACTACTACTACTACTAATATTGTTACTACTACTACTACAACTGCTGCTGCTACTACTGGTACTTCGGGTACTACTACAACTGGTACTACTGCTGCTGCTACTACTATTTCGGGTACTACTACTACTACCACTACCACTACTACTTCTACAAATGCTACTACTGCTACTTCGGACACTACTACTACTGCTCCCACTACTACTACTACTATTACTACAACTGCTACTTCTGCTACTACTACTACTACTCCTACTACTACTGTTAATACTACTACAACTACAACCACTACTACCATTACTACGACTACTTCTGTTAATACTAGTACTGCTACTACTACTACTAATACTACTTCTAATACTACTAGAACCACTACTGCTATTATTACTACAAATACCTCTTCTACTACTAGTACTACTACTGCTACTACTGCTGTTGCTACTATTGCTACTACTATAACTACCACTTTTGCTTCGACTAATTCTACTACTATAGCTATGTATCTTGCTGCTGCTTCTTCTACTTTATCCACTTCTACTACTTCGATTGCTACAGCTTCTACTACATCTACAACTACTACTACTATCAACACTACAACTAGATTACTACTACTATTACTACAACGGCTACTAATACTACTACTTCTACTACTGTTTCTACTACTACTAGTTCTGCAACTACTATTACCACAACAACAACAACTACTACTATTACTACTATTACTACTACTGCTGCTGCCACAATAATGACAACTACTATTACTCCCTCTACTATTACTACTAACACTACTACTACAACTACTGTTACTGCTACTACCCCTACTACAACTTCTACTACTACTACTTCTACTACTACTACTACTATTATGACTACTCCGATTACTACTATTACTACTACTACTACTATAGCTATCTCTACGACTATGGCTCCTACATCAACTTCTACTACTGCTATAGCTACCACTACTACTACTGCTACTACTGCTACAACTACTACTAATATTACTACAACTACAACTGCTACTAATATTACTACTACTATTATTACTGCTACTACCACTACTACTACTTCTACTCATACTACTTCTGCTACTACTGCTGCAACTACTACTACTCCTAGTAGTACTATTATTACTACTACTGCTACTGGTGCAACTATAGCTCCTACAGCTACTACTGCTACTACTACTCTGACTGCTATTGCTGCTACTTCTATTACTACTACTACTACAATTACTTCTATTGCAACAACTGTTAGTCCTTCTTCTAGTACTACTATTCCTACAACTACTAAGACTCCTACAGCTACTGCTGCAACAACTACTACTTCTACAACAACTACTAATACTACTACTGCTACCACGACTACTACCACTACTACTACTCCTCCTCCTACTACTACTACTCCTATGCCTACTACTACAATGACTACAACTACTACTACTATTGTCGCTGCTGCTACTGCTAAAAATCCTTCTATAACTATTGCTACTATTGCTATAACTTCTACTACTTCTACTACTTCTACTATTACTATAACTTCTACTACTTCTACTACTTCTACTATTATTACTATTGCAACAACAACAACAACTATTACTACTACTACTTCCCCTACAACCACTACTACTACTACTTCTCGTAGAACTACTACTACTTAACCACCTACTTCTACAACTATTGCTACTGCTATTGCTACAACTATGGCTACTGCTAATACTATGACTACTACAACTACAAATACTACTAGAGCAACTTTCGTTACAACTTCTACTACTACTACAACTATTGTTGTTGTTGCCGCTTCTACCGCAAGCACTGCTGCTACCACCACTTGTACTGCGACTACTACTACTATGACTACTACTAATACTACTACATCTCCCACCACTACTACTACTATGACTATCGTTACTGTGACTACTACTTCAACTACTACTACTACTACTCCAACTTCTGCTACTACTGCCACTACTACTACTATTACTACTATTACTTCTGCTACGAATACGGCTACGACTAATATTGCTAATACTACCACAAATACTGCAACTACAACTATTGCTACTAATACTGATATTACTACTACAACTGTTGCTACTACTGCTGCTATTATTAAAACTGCTACTACTGCTGCTGCTACTACTACTACCACTACTGTTACTACTATAACTACTACTACATCTACAACTGCTACTACTACTACTTAGGATACTATTGCTACTACTGTTACTAGTACTTCTACAACTACTACTGCTACTTGGGATACTACTGCTACTACTACTACAACAACTTCTACAACGACTACTACTGCTACTTTAGGTACTGCTATAACTGCAACCAATACAACATCTAATACTACTACTCCTACTTCAGGTACTACTACCACTACTTCCACAAATACTACTACTACTCTGGGAACTACTACTACTACAACAACAACAATAACAACAACAACAACTACTACTACTACTATAACAACATAAACAACGACTACTGCTACTACTACTACAACAACAACGACAACAAAAACAACAACAACTACTGCTGCTACTACTATGACTACTACTACTACTACTACTACTACTACTACTACTACTACTAATGTTACTATTGCTATTACTACTATTCCTACCGCAACTATTACTATAACTCCTACTGCTACTATACTATTACTACTACTATAATAATGACCACTATTACCATTACAACTACTACTGCAACCACTGCAATTACTTCTATTAATACTTGTACTGCTATTAGTACTACTACTACTACTACAACATCTAATACTACTAGTACTACAACTGCTACTACTTCTACAACTACTTCAACTACTACTACTACTACTACTACTACTACCGCTACTGCTGCGGCTACTAATACTACTAATATTACTTCTGCTACTACAAATTCTACTGGTACAACTATGACTCATGCTTCAACAACTTCCATAACTTTCTACTTTTGCTACTTCGACTGCTATAACTACTACTACTATAGCTAATACTACAACGACTACTAGACTACTACTAGTACCACCACCACCACCACCACCATTACTAGTACTATTAGAACAGCTGCAACAACAACTACTACTATGAATTCTACCAATGTTTCTACTAGTACTACTACTACTACAGCTACTACTACTATTGCTAATACAACTGCTACTACTTCTGCTACTTCTACTACAACAAGTACTACTGCTATGACAACCACCACAATTACTACTACTGCCACTACAACTACCACTACTATTATTACTACTGCTGCAGCTACTACCACTACTAATCATACTTTTAATACTACTACTACTACTAGTGCTGCAACTGCTGCTACTACGGCTAGTACTACTGCAACTATTGCCACGACTACTGCTACTGCTACCACTACTACTCCTACAGCTACTACTACTAGTACTACTCAGACTGCTGCTACTACTGCTACTGCTCAGACTGTAGCTACTACTACTGCTACTACTTTTCCTAAAACTACAAGTACTACTACTCCTACCACCACTACTACTACTACTACTATAGCTACTGCTACTACTAGAACTACTACTACACCTATTACTACTACTACTGCTGCTACTTTGACTGTATCAACTAGTAATACTAATACTAATAGTACTCCTACTACTACTACTACAACAACAACAACAACAACAACAACTACTACTACTACTACTGCCACTACTACAACTACAACTACTCCTGTTGCGATTGCTACTCTTACTACTACTTCCACTCCAACTAGTACTACTACTGTGACACTACTAATACAACTACAATTACTACTTCTACTACTGCCCAAACTACTACTACTACTTCTACTGCTACTACTACCACACCTGCCATGACTACTACTACTACTACTTTTCCTACTACTACTACTAGTACTACTCAGACTGCTGCTCCTCCTACTACTACTACTAGTACTACTTAGACTGCTGCTCCTCCTATTACTACAACTACAACTACGACTACTACTACTGCTACTACTACTCTAGCCACTACTACTACTACTACTACAACAACTACTACAACTACTCCTATTACTACTACTACTGTTGCTGCTACTGCGACTACTACAACTAGTAATATTAATACTAAAACTACTCCTACTAATACTCCTATTACAACAAAAACTACTACTACTACTACTGTGGCTATAACCGCTGCTACTACTACTACTACTAGTAGTATTGCTATTACTACTCTTACTACTACTTCCACTCTGACTACTACTACTACAACAACTACTACTAACACAACTATAATTACTATTGCTACTACTACCCAAACAACTACAACTACAACTACTACTATTACTACAACTACTAATATTGCTATTACTACAACTAACACGACTACTACTACTACTACTACTATAACTGCTACTACTACTGCTAGTACAACTACTCCTAATACTCCAACTACAACTTCTGCAACAACTACTACTACTAATATTACTGTGATTGTGACTACTACTAGTACTACTGTAATTACTACTACTGCAACTATTACTATTACTATTGCTGCAACTACTACTATTACTACTACTACGACTACTCATAATACCCCAACTACAACTTCCACCACTACTACAACTACAACTACTATTACTTCGACTGCGACCACTACTACTAGTACTTCGGCTGCTACACCTACTGCAAGTATCATTTCTACTACTACTACTCAACTACTATTTCTGCTGCAACTACTACTACTATTATTATTACTACTAGTACTAATTCTACTCCTACTACTACTACTTGTACAACAACAACAACAACAACTACTGCTACTATGACAACAAATAGTACTTCTACTACAGCGACAACTACTATTACTACTTGTACTACTACTACTAACACTACTACTATAACTACTACTACTAGTACTACGATTACAACAACTATTACTACTCCAATTACTACTATTATAGCTACAGCTACAACTATGGCTCCTACATCAACTTTTGCTATTGCTGCTACAGCTACCACCACCACTACTACTACTCCTGCTACAACTGATACTAATATTACTACTACTACAACTGCTACTAATATTACGACTACTATTATTACCGCTACTACCACTACTACTACAACTTCTCCTACTCCTACTACTTTTGCTGCTACTACTACGATTACTTCAACTACTACTACTCCTAGAACTACTACTACTACTACTGCTGCTGTTGCTGTTGCTAATATGGCTCCAAATGCTACTACTATGACTGCTATTGTTGCTACATCTGTCACTACTACTACCGTTACTTCTATTACAACGACTATTACTCCTTTTTCTAGTACTACTACCACTACAGCTACTAAGACTCCTATAGTGATTGCAGCTACACCTACTACTTCTGCAACAACCACTAATACTACTACTGCTGCCACCACTACTGCCACTACTACTTCTACTACTCCTCCTCCTACTAATACTACTACTCTTATGCCTACTACTACAACGACTACAACAAATACTACTACTAGTCCTATGCCTGCTACTACAACTGCCACTACTACTACCACTACTACTCCACCATCTACTAATTCTACTACTTGTACTTTTACTACTATTGCAACAACAACAATAATAACAACAACTACAATTACTACTACTTCACCTAAAACTACTACTACTACTACTTCTCCTCGAACTACTATTATTAGTACTACTACTTAACCTCCTACTTCTACTACTGCTACAACTATTGCTACTGCTCATACTACTACTACTACAACTACAACTACTACTAGAGCAACTTTCGCTACAACTTCTACTACTCCTACTATAGTTGCTGCTGTTGCCGCTACTACCACAAGCACTTCTACAACTACAACAGATACTGAGACTACTACTACTATGACTACTACTAATACTACTACTTCTCCTACCACTACTACTACTATGACTACCGTTGCTATGACTACTACTTCAACTACTACTACAACTACTCCTACTTCTACTACTATTGCCACTACTACTACTATTACCACAAATACTTCTGCTTCCAATATGGCTATGACAACTATTGCTAATACTGCTACATCTACTGCAACTACAACTATTGGTACTAATACTTCTACTACTACTTCAACTGCTGCTACTACTATTGCTACTATTAGAACTACTGCTACTACTACTGCTATTATTACTACTACTACTACTTTTACTACTACAACTACTACTACATCTACAACTGCTACTACTACTATTAGCGTACTACAGCTACAACTACTACTACTTGTATAACAACTACGACTGCTACTTAGGGTACTACTGCTACTACTGCTATGACTACTACTGCTACTTCGGGTACTGCTACAACTACAACTACTACTACTACATCTAATACTACGACTCCTACTTTGGGGTACTACTACTACTACTACTTCCACCACCACCACCACTACTACTACTTCCACAAATGCTACTACTACTACTCTGGGTACTACTACAACTATTACTACTACTACTATTACTTCTACTACTACTAATTCTACTATTACAGCTATGACTCATGTTGCAACTACTTCTACAACTACAACTTCAGCTACTTCGACTGCTATAACTACTACTTCTACATCTACTGCTACTACTGCTACTACTATAATTGCTACCACTGCTACTGCTGCTGTTGCTGCTACTGCTGCTACTATTACTGCTACTACCGCTACTGCTACAACTACTACAACACCAACTACTACTACTACCTCAATCACTACTGCTACTACCGATACTTCTACTACTACTGCTACTGAAACTACTTATAATTATGCTATTGCTACTATTGCTCCTACAATTACTACCACTCTTATTTCTATTAGTGCAACAATAGCTTCTTTTGCTTCTTTTACTACTACTACTTCTGTAACTAGTTTGACTAGAACTACTAATACTGCGCCTACTACTATTGTTATTACCACTTTTGCTACTACTACTACTACTACGACTACTACCAAAATTACTACTATAACTATTACAACTATTGCTACAACAACTACTACAACAACTACTACTACTTCAGCTTTAGCTACAACTTCTGCTGCTACTACTACTACTACTACTACTATTACAACTACTACTTCAACTAGTACTGCTACTGCTATTACGACTACTACTGCTACTATTAGTACGACTATTATTTCTACTACTACTACTACAACTACTACTTCTACTACAACTACCGCTATAGCTACAGCTACTGCTACTGTTACTACTACGATGACTGCAACTGTTGTTCCTACTTTTGCTACTACTGTTACTACTACTACAACTACTGCTACCGCTGCTAGTACTGCTACCACTAATACTACTATTACTATTGCTATTGCCTATACTACTACTTCTTCTATTTCTAATACTATGGGACCTGCTACTACTACTACTACACCTACTTCTATTACTACTACAACCACAGCTGCTACTACTTATATTCCTAGTACTAATGCGACCACAACTTCTACTACTACTACAGCTACTTCTATTATAGTTAGTACTACAACGACTACTACTACTGCCACCACCACCACTGCTACTACTTCTATAGCTACTATGGCTGTTTCTTCTACTACTACTACAACCACCACTAGTTTTGCAACTATTGCAACAACTACTACTACTAGTACTACAACTACGATTACTACTATTAATACTATAACAACAAATACTACTACTACTACTTTTTCTACTACCACAACTGTATCTGTGACTTCTTCTTCTTCGTCTTCTTCTTCTTCTTCTTCTTCTACTACTACTACTACTACTACTTCTATAACCACTACGGCTACAACTTCAAATGCAACATCTCCTTTTACAACTTCTACTACTACTACTGCTAGTACTACTACCACTACTACTTCTGCTAGTACAACTACTGCTACTAATACTATGACTACTTCCACTTCTACTACTACTGCTGCTACTACTACTACCACTGCTAGTAGTAGTTGTAGTAGCAATAATAGTAATAGTAATAACAGTAGTGGTAGTAGTCGGAGTAGTAGTAGGAGTAGTGATAGTTGTTGTAATCGTAATAGTTCTAATAGTAGTAGTACTAGTAGTGGTAGTTGTAGTACTACTAGTAGTAGTAGGAGCAGTTGTAGTAGTTGTAGTAGTGGTAGTAGTGTGAATAGTACTAGTAGTAGGAGTTGTAGTAGTAGTAACAGAAATAGTAGTAGTTGAAGTTGAAGAATTAGGGGTATCAGTAGTAGTAGTAATAGTAGTAGAAGTAGTAGTAGTTATAGTTTTAGTGGTAGAAGGGGTGGTCGTGTTAGTAGTAGTACTAGCAGTACTAATAATAGTAGTAGCAGTTGTGGCCATAGTAGCAACGTAGCTGTAATTGTAGTAGTAGTAGTTGTTGTTGTTATTGTTATAGTTGTAGTAGCAGTAGTAGTAGAAGCTGTAGCAGTAGCATAGTAGGAGTAGTAGTAGTGGAAGTAGTAGTATTATTAGTGGAAGTAGTTGTAGTAATAGTAATAATAGTAGCAGTAGTAGTCGGAGTAGTAGTAGCTGCAACAGTAGCAATGGTAGGTACAGTAGCGGTAGAAGTAGTAGCAGCAACAAACAACAATAGCAATAGTAGTAGTAGAAGTTGTTTTTATTTTTCTTGTTGTAGTAGTAGTAGTAGTTGTTGTTGTTGTTGTTTGTAGTAGTAGTAGTAGTTGTTGTTGTTGTAATGGTAGAATTAGTAGCAGTAGTAGTGGGAGTAGTAGTAATAGTAGTAGTAGCAGTAGCAATAGTAGTAGTTGTAGAAGTAGTAGCAGTAATAGTAGTAGTAGTAGTAGTAGTAGTAGCAGTAGTTGCAGTAGTAGCAGGAGGAGGAGTAGTAGTAGTCGTATTAGTAGTAGTAGTAGTAGTTGTAGTAGAAGGAGCAGTAGAAGTAGTTTTCGTTATAGTTCTAGCAGTTGTTGCAGTAGTAGTGGTAGTGGTAGTAGTAGTTGTAGAAGAGGTACTTGTAGTGGCCGTTGTGGCAGTAGTAATCGTAGAAACACTAGTAATAGTAGTACAAGTAGCAATAGTCGTAAAACTACTACTGATAATAGTACTATAGCACTATTCCTATAACTACTGGTACTATTATTAACTTCTACTATAGTACTCTGCTACTTGTACTACTATAGCAACTACTACTACTACTACTACTGTTGCTGCTGCTACCGCTACTACATCTACTATACCTACTTCTTCTCCTATTGCTACCATTGCTACTATGACTATTGTTTCTACTAGTCCTACTACCACTTCTCCTACTACTACTACTACTGCTACTACCACCACAACGACTACCATTATTATTACTATTGCTACTGTTGCTACAACTACTACTCCTATTACTACTACAACTACTACTACTACTACTAATAACTGCTACTACAATTACTACTGCTACTATTACTACAACTACTAAAACTATTATGACTACTAGTAATTACTGCTACAATTACTACTACTACTACTCTTGCAACTACTACTACTTCTGCTACTACGACTACTGCTACAACGACCACAACTATTGCCACTACTACTGTTACTGTTGCTACTACCCCTACTATTGCAACTACAACTATTACTAGTTACGCTACTATTACTACTACAACAGTTGTTGCTACTACTACTATTGCTACTATTGCTACTAGTATTCGTACTACTGCTGCTAGTAACGCTACTTGTACAACTACTACTCCTAGTGGTGCAACTAATACTGGTTTCCACAATGACGACTACGACAACAACAACAACAAAAACTACTACTATTACAACTACTACTTATACTATAGTGACAAATACTATTACAATTACAATTGCTACTGCCACTAACACTACTAGCACAACAACAACAACAACTACTACTACTACTACTACAGCGACTACTGCTACTATTGCTACTACTGCTTTCACTACTACTACTAGTACTACTACTACTACTACTACTATTATTATTGCTATTACTATGGCTACTACTCCAAGAACAACTATTACTACTACAATAACTACTACTGCTACTCTTCAACTAATACTTCTAGCCTACAACTATTACTACTACGCACATCTACTACTACTACTACTATTACTACTACTTCTACTTCTGCTACTGCTGCTGCTACTTCTACTACTACTACTACTCCTACTACTTCTACTACTCCTACTACTTCTACTACTACACCTACTATTAATACAACTCCTACTACTACGGCTACTACTTCTTCTACTACTACTACAACAACAACTACTACTACTACTACTAAAACAACAACAACTACTACTATTGCTACTATTAATAATAATAATACTAGTAATACCACCACCACTACTATTCCTGTTGCTGCTGCTGCTACCGTTGCTGCTACTACTGTTGCTATTGTTGTTGCTGTGAGAACTACTACTACTACTTCTTCACAAACTACTACTAGTAGTGCTACCATTACTACTTCTAGTACTACACCAACAACAACTACTAGTACTACTATTACTACTACCACTACTACGGAGGCTACTACGAATACAGCTACGAATATAACTATTGTTGTTGAGGCTGCTGCTACTACCATTATGTCTCCTACTACATCTATAGCTATTACTACTACTACTACTACTCCAAACTATCCTACTACTACTACTATTACTAACGCCACTAATAGTTCTCCTACTCCAACTATTATTACTTCTACCAATGCTACTACTACCACAACAACTAGTAGTACTTCTGATATTACTACTGCTACTAATACAACTACTACTACTCCTACTACTACTACTACTAAAACTACAACAACTACTACTACTGTTGCTGTTGCTATTATTGGTACAACTACACATGTTGCTACCAGTACTACCAATACTACTACTAATATTATTATTACTACTACTACATCTACTAGTACAACAATAACTACTACTACAACTACAACTACAACTACTACAACTACTACTGAAACTACTACAGCTAGTTCTACTACAAATGCTGCTGCTACTACTTTTCTTGCATCTACTACAACTGCTACTACTAGTACTGCTAATACAACCACTAATATTATTATTACCACAACAACAACAACAACAACTACTACTACTACTAATACTACTACTAGTACAACAACTACTACTACAGCTACTACTGCTACT
>RXID01008709.1:28237-46788 GCA_005019695.1 Trichopus zeylanicus subsp. travancoricus
ACTACTACTACTACTACTACTACTACTACTACTACTACTACTACTACTACTACTACTACTACTACGACGACTACTACTACTACTACGACTACTACTACTACTACGACTACTACTACTACTACGACTACTACTACTACGACTACTACTACTACTACGACTACTACGACTACTACTACTACTACTACTACTTCCACTACTACTACTACTACTACTACTTCCACTACTACTACTACTACTACTACTTCCACTACCACTACTACTAATACAACTACTATTGCTACTACTACTACTTCCCAAACTACTACTACTACTACTTCCACAACTGCGACTACTACTAATAGAACTACTATTGCTACTACTACTACTTCCCAAACTACTACAACTACTACAACAACAACTACTACTGCTTCTGCTACTACTACTACTACTGCTGCTGCTACTCCTAACACCAACTACAACGACCACCACCACCACTACTACTTCTACTATTACTACGACTGCAACTAGTACTACTCACACTTCTACTGCTACACCTACTAAAAGTATGGCTAATACTATTACTACTATAACAACTATTTTTACTAGTACTACTGCGATTACTACTACAACTACTACTATTAATCCTACTCCTACTACTACTGCTACTACTACTACTACTACTACTACGACCGCTACTACTAGTATAACTACTATTACTACTGCTAATAGCGGTTCTTTTGCTGCTGCTACTGCTACTACTACTACTGCTGCTGCTTCTATTGCTACTGCTGCTTCTACTGCTAATACTACTACTTCTACTACTCCTATTACTACTGCTGCTACTACTACTACTAATACTACTGCTACTGTTGCTGTTGTTTCTGTTGTTGCTACTGCTAGTACTATTGCAACTACGTTTGCAACTACTAGCATTATTGTTGTTGCTGCTACTCTGCCTACTACTACTACTACTACTACTACTACCGCTGCTGCTGCTGCTAGTACTACGGCTCCCATGGCTACTACACCTACGACCACTACCACTACTCCTAGTACTACTGCTACTGCTGCTGCTACTATTGCTATTGTTGTTGTTGCTGCTACTCCTCCTACTACTACTACTGCTGCTGTTGTTGCAGCTGCTGCTACTTCTATTGCTACTCTTACTACTTCAATTACTACTCCTACAACAACTACTTCTACAACTATTACTACAACAACAACAATAACTACTACTACTACTACTACTACTATAACTGCAACAACGACTACTACTACTGCTGCTGCTGCTGCTACTACTACTACTACATCTACTACTACTACTACTATAACTACTACTACAACAGCAACTACTACTACAACAACTACTACTGAAACTACTACTGTTGCTTCTACTAATGTTGCTGCTGCTACTGCTATTGTTGTTGCTACTACAACTACTACTACCAATACTACTAATACTACTACTAGTATTATTATTATTACTATTTGTACTACTACAACTGCTACTGCTACTACTCCTGCAACTACTACCACTACTACTACTACTACGACAACTACTACTACTACTATTGCGACTACTACTACTGCAACTACTAATACTGCTCCTTACCCAACAACTATTACTACTGCTACTGCTACTACTTCAACTCCACCTCGTCCTCATCCTCCTACTGCTACTACTACTACTTCTACTCCAACTACTACTACAACTGCGACTATTACTAATACAACTACTATTACTACCAATACTAGTACCCAAACTACTACTACTGTTGCTTCTGCTATTACTACTATTGCAACTACTACTACTGCTGCTGCGACTACTACTACTGCTACCACTACTACTCCTAACACTCCAACTACAACTAACACTACTACTACTACTATTACTATGATTGCGACTACTACTACTGCTACTTCTACTGCTACTCCAACTACAAGTACGACTAATACTACTACTACTTGTGATAATACTACTACAACTACTCCAACTACTACTACAACTACTACTACTAATTCTATTCCAACTACTACTACTACTATGAGTACTACTACTAACACAACTAGTATTACTACTGCTATTACTACTGCCGCTGCTCCACCTATTACTACTTCTTCTACTGCTATTGCTATTGCTACTACTACTAATACTACAACTACTATAGTAGCTATTGCTCTTGCTACTGCGACTGCTACTCCTACTACTGCTACTACTACTACAACTACTACTACTACTACTACTACTACTACTACTACTACTACTACTACACCTAATAATCCAACTACAACGACAACAACTACTGCTGCTGCTGCTACTACTATAATAACTACTACAACTGCCAGCACTATAACTAGTACTACTGCTACTACAACTACATCTCCGAATACTCCTACTACAACTACTAGTACTATTAATGCCACAACAACAATTACCACAACTACTACTAATACTACTACTCCTATTGCTACTGCTACTACTCCTACTACTACTACTACTACTTCTACTACCACTAATACTACTACCACCACCGCTACTACTACTAGTAGTAATTTAACTAGAACTACTGCTACTACTACTACTACTCCTGCCCCTACTATAACAACAACAACAACTACTACTACTACTACTGCCACCATTCCTCCTAGTACTACTACTACTACTGGTACTACTACTAATACTACTAAAACTTCTACTGCTACTGCTATTACTGTTGTTGTTGTTGCTACTACTATTATTGTTGTTGTTGCTGCTACTAGTATTGTTGTTGCTGTTGCTACTCCTATTACTACTACTACTACTATTCCTGCTGCTATTGTTGTTGTTATTGCTACAACTTCTATTGCTATTCCTACTACTACAATAACTACTATTACAACTATTACTACTACTACCACATCAACAACAACAACAACAACTACTACTACTACTTCTACTATAACTACTATAACAACAACAACAACTAATACTGCTACTACTACTACTAGTACTACTACTAGTACTACTACTACTGCTGTAATAATGTCAGGTGTAATGAATTAGTCCCTTATCAGATATTGGATAGGTAGGCTCCAATATATATAGTGAGAAAGGCCCATATACCATGAGCTTATGCTTTTGGGATGGTTTGGTGTCTAGAATACTATATCGATTGGCTTTGACCCTTTCGATTCTCCCAATAAATGGTATCAGAGCTTTAGGTTGGAAGATGTGCAAACTCATAAGATCAAAATTGTCATGATGTTGCAACTGAATTTAGTCACATTTTATTTTCTCTTAAAAAAATCAAAAGAATGAGATAAAAACCCATTAGTATGGGACACACAGTGGAATTGATCGAGTAAAAGAGTTCTTAATTAAGAGTGTTAAAATTAATATGCTCAAATCACACCTGAAGGGGAAGATTGTTATAATGTTAGGTGTGATGAATTAGTCCCACATCAGATATTGGATAGATAGGATCCAATATATATAGTGAAAAAGGCCCATATCCCATGAGCTTAAGCTTTTGGGTTGGTTTGGTGTTCGGCCCACTATATTTATATGCTTTCACACTCTTTCGATTCCGCCAATATACTACTACTTCTACTACTACTACTACAACAACAACAATAATAACTACTACTACGAGTATTACTACTACTACTACTACTACAATAAGAACTAATACAACGGCAACTATGACTTCTACTACTACTACTACCACTACTACTACCACCACCACCAATACAACAATAACTACTACTACTATAATTGCAAATATTACTTCTACTACTCCCACTATTACCACTACTACTACTACTACAACAACTACTACTACTACTTCGACCATAATTACTAGTAGTATTAGTAGTAGTATTCATGGCAAAAGTAGTTATAGTATTTGGAGTAGTAGTCATAGTAGCAGCAACAATAGTAGTAGTTGTAGTAGTAGCATTAGTAGTAGTAGGAGAAGTCGTAGTGGAAGCTGCATTAGCAGTAGGAGCAGTAGTAGTAGTAGTAGTAGTAGCATTAGTAGTAGCAATAGTAGTAATAGTAGCACTAGTAATAGCAGTAATAGTAGTAGTAATAGTAGTAGTAGAAAAAATAGTAGAAGTAGTAATAGTAGTAATAGTAGTAGTAATAGTAGTAGTAGTAGCAGTAACAGTAATAGTAGCAGTAATTGAAGTAGCAATGGTAGTGGCAGTAGTAGTAGCAGTAGTAGCAATAGTAGTAGCAGCAACAGTAGTAGAACAAGTAGTAGGAGTGGTAGTAGTACTAGCAAAAGTAGTAGCAGTATAGTAGTAGTAGATGTAATAGCAGCAGGAGTTGTAGTAGCTACAATAGTTGTAAGAGTAGTAATCACAATTGTAGTAGCAGTAGACCTAGTAGTAGTAGCAGCAGCAATAGTTGTTGTTGTAAGAGTAGTAGTCGTAGTAGTAGTTAGAGTAGTAGTAGTAGTAGTAGCACTAGGAGCAGTAGCAGAAGTAGTAGCAGATATAATAGTTGAGGTAGTAGTAGTGGCCGTTGTCGTAGTAGTAGTAGTAGGAGTTGTAGCAGTAGTAGTAGTTGTAGGAGTAGTATTATTACTTATACTAGTTGTTGTAGTAGTAGTAGGTATAGTAGTAGTTGTATTGGAAAGGGTAGTTGCAGTAGTAGTAGTTGGAGTAGTGGAAGTGGTAGTAGTAGTTGTTGTTGCTGTAATGGTAGTTGCTATAGTAGTGGTAGTAGCAACAGCAACAGCAGCAATAGTAGTAGTAGTCATAGTAATATTCATAGTAGGAGTTGCGATAGGAGTAGAAGTAGTAGTGGTAGTAGTAGTAGTAGTATTTGCAGTAGTAGTAAAAGTAGCAATAGCAATAGTACTAGTGGTAATAGTAGTAGTATTAGCCATAGCAATTGCAGTTATAGGAATAATAGTAGTAGCAGTGGCAATTGCTCTTGCTATAGGTGTAGTAGTAGTAGTTGTTGTTGTTGGTGTAGCAGTCATAGTTATAGTAGTAGTAGTAGTTGTTGTTGTTGTTGTAATAATGGTAGAAGTAATAGTAGTAGTTGTAGGACTAGCAGTAGGTGTAGTAGCAAAAGTAGGATTAGGATTAGTAGTATCGATAGGAGTAGGAGTAGAAGCAGTTGTAGTAGTAGGAGTAGCAATGGTAGTAGAAGTAGTAGTAGTAGTCGCAATAGTAATAGTAGTGGCAGTAGTTGTAGCAGTGATTGTAGTAGTACAAATAGTAGAACTAGCATCAACATTCGCAATAGTTGTGGCAATAGTAGTATGAGCTGTAGGAGCAATAGTAGGAGTAGTAGTAGCAGTAGTAGTAGTTGCAGTAGCAGTAGTTGTAGGTGTTGCAGTACTACTAGTAGTAGTAGTAACTGGACTAGTAGTAGCAATAGTAGGAGTAGTAGTAGCAGTAGCTGTAGGTGTTGCAGTACTACTACTAGTAGTAGTAACTGGACTAGTAGTAGCAATAGTTGTAGCGGTAGGAGTATTGGTAGTAGTAATAGTTGTAGCAGCAATAATAGCAATTATAGTGATTGTAGTGGTGGTAGTGATAGTTGTAGTAGCAGGAGCAACAGTAGTGGTATTATGAGTAGTAATAGCAATAAGAGTAGTCGTAGTAGTTGTAGTAGTAGTAGGAGTGAGAGTGGTAGCAGTAGTGGTAGTGGTAGTAGTAGTGCAGTAGTTGTAGCGGTGGTAGTATTAACAGTTGTAGTAATAGAAGCAGCAGCAGCAAGAGCAATAGTCATAGTAGAAGTAGTAGTAGTGGCAGCAGTAGTAGTAGTAGTAATAAAAATAGTATTAGTATTATTATGAGTAGTAGTAGCAGTAGGACTAGCAGTAGTAGTCATAGTATGAGTGAGAGTAGTATTAGCAGTGGTAATAGCAGTGGTATTGTGGTGGTAGTAGTAGTAGTAGTTGTATTAGTAGTAGCACTAGTTGTAGTAGCATTGGCAGCCGTAGTAGTAGGAGTAGTAGTAGTGATAGTAGCATTAGTAGTAGTAACAGTAGCAGTACTACCAATAGCAATAGTACTATTAATTATAGCAGTGGCATTAGTAGTAGCAATAGAAGTAGTAGTATCAGAAATAACAGCAGCAGTAGTAGTAGTATTAGGAGTAGTGGTATCAGACGTAGTGGTCGTAGTAGTTGTAGTAGGACTGAGAGTAGTTCTAGTGGTAGTAGTAGTAGTTGTTGTAGTAGTAGCAGTTGTAGTATTAGTAGCAATTATGGTAGTAGGAGTAGCAGTTCTGGCAGTAGCATTTGGAGTAGTAGCAGTTGTAGTAGCAATATTAGTTGCAAAAGTGACAGTATTACTAGTATCATGTAGTAGTAGTAGTAATAGTATTAGTAATCGCAGTTGTAGTAGTAGAAGGAGTAGTTGTAGTTGTATCGATAGTAGTAGTAGTTGTAATAGCAGTAGTAGCAGTAGTCATAGCAATAGCAGTAGTAGTAATAGTAGAACTACTAGTTGAGGTAGGAGTTGGAGTAGTAGTAGTAGCAGAAGTGGCAGTAGAAGGAGTAGCAGCAGTAGCTATAGTATTAGGATTAGCAGCAACCGTAGCAGTAGTAATCGTATTAGTAGTAGTAGCAGGAGGAGGAGTAGTAGTAGCCATGGTTGGAGTAGTAGCAGTAATAGGAGTAGAATCAATAGCTGTCCTAGTAGGTGTTGTACCAGTAGCAGTAGTAGTAGTGATGGCAATTGTAGTTGTGGTTGTAGTAGTGGTAGTAGTAGTAGTAGTAGAGTAGTAACAGCTGCAAGAGTAGTAGTAGCAGTAGCTATGGTGGTCGCAGTAGTTATTGTGGTAGAAGCAATAGTCGTAGTATTTAGTGGTGGTAGTAATAGTCATAATCGTAGTACTTGTTGTAGTAGTAGTAGTAATAGTAGTAGCTATTGTAGTTGTTGGAGTTGTTGTTGTTGTTGTAGTAGTAGTAGGAGGAGTAATGAAGTAGTAGTAGTTGTAGTAGTAGCAATAGCAGCAGCAGTAGTAGTAGTAGCAATAGTTGTAGTAGAAGTACTAGTAGTAGTGGAAGTAGTATTTGAAGTAGAGAGAGTGCTAGTAGTAAGCAATTGCACTCATTATCGTAGGAGAAAGTAGCAGTTGTAGTTCGTAGTGTTTGAATAGTAGTCAGGGGTTATAGGAGTTTTGACGAAGTGTGGCGGTGGTGGTCTGGTGGGGTTTTTGGTTAGCGCAGTTCAGTGTTGGTAGTAAGTATAGTAGTAGTAGGACCAGTAGCAGATGTAGTAGCAGCAATAGTAGTAGAAGTAGTAGTAGTATTTGTAGTAGAAGTAGTAGAAGTGGTATTAGTAGTAGTAAGGGTGGTAGCTATTATAGTGGTAGCAGTAGTTGTAGCAGTAATAGTAGTTGTTGTAGTAGTAGTAGCAATAGCAGTAGCAGTATTAGAAGCAGTAGTAGACGAAGTTACAATAGTAGCTATTGTAGAATTAGTTGTGGTATTAGTAGTAGAAGTAGTAGTAGTATTAGTATCCTTAGTATTAGGAGTAGGAGTAGTAGTAGTAGTAGCCATTGTAGCAGTAGTAGTAGCAAAATTAGCAAAAGTATTAGTTGTAGCAGAAGCAGCAACAGTAGTAGTTGTAGTGGTAGTTGTAGTAGTAGTAGCAGTAGCATAAGTTAGCTGTAGTAGTAGTAGTAGTAGTAGAAGTAGTAGTAGTAGTTGTAGTAGCAGCAGTAGCAGTAGTTATAACAATAGTAGTACTAGGAGCAGCAGTAGTAGTAAAAGTAGTAGTAGCTATAGCAATTGTAGTCGTGTTAGCATTAGTAGTAGCAGTAGTAATTATGGTAATAGCAGCATAAGCAATAGCAGTAGTAGTAGTTGGAGTAGTAGTAGTAGTAGTGGCATTATCATCAGTAACAGTAGCAATAGTAGTAATATTAGTAGTAACAGTAGCAGTAGTAGTAGAAGTGATTGTAGCAGTAGTATTCGCAATAATTATTGTGGCAGTCATACTAGCCGTAGTAATTATAGTAGTTGTAGTAGTAGGATTAGATGTTGTTATTGTAGTAGTAGTAGTATGAGTAGTAGTCGTAGTAGTAGTAGTGGCAATAGTAGTAGTTGTTATTGTTGTATGAGCAGCTGTAGGAATAGTAGCTGCAATTGTAGTAGTGGTAGTAAATGTAGAAGTAGTTGTAGGAGGAGAAGTTGGAGTAGTTGTAGCAGCAACAGTGGGAGTAATTCCAAGAGTAGTAGAAGCAGAAGTAGTAGTTGTAGTTGTAGGAGTGGTTGTAGCAGAAGTTGCAGTAGTTGTTGTAGTACTAGTAGAAGTCATAGTATAATAGTAGTAGTAGTAGTAGCAGCAGCGGCAGTAGTAGTAGTAGTAGCATTAGTGGTCGCAGTAGTAGTTGTCGTAGTAATGGTAGTAGTAGTAGTCATAGGAGTAGCCGTAGTAGTAGTATTAGTAGTACTAGTAGTAGTAGTAGTAGTAGTAGTAGTAGTAGCAGCAACAATAGGAGTAGCAGCAGCGGTAGTTGTAGTAGTAGTTGTTGTTGTAGTAGTCGGAGTAGTCATAATAGTAGTTGTCGTAAAAGAAGTAGAAGGATTATTTGTAGGTGTAGCAGTGGTAAAAGTAGTAGCAGCAGTAGCAAGAGTCGCAGTAGTAGGGGTAGTAGTAGCAGTATTAGTGTCATAGTAGTACTGTTAATAGTACTATTTGCAGCAGCAGCAGCAATAGTAGTTATCATGGTAGTAGTAGTTGTTGTAGTAAAAGCTGCAGTAGCAGTAGTAGTAGTTGTTGTTGTTGTGCAGTAGTAGTAGTAGTAGTAGTAGTAGTGGCAGTAGCATTTGTAGTAGCAGTAGTAGTAGCATTCGCAGGAGAAGTAGCAGTAATAGTAGTAGCAATTGCAAAACTTGCTGTAGCTGTAGTAGTACTTGTAATAACAGTAGTAGTAGTAGTGGTAGTAGCAGTAATAGTAGTAGTGATAGTAGCAACTGCAGTAGAAGAAAGGGGACTAATACTATTAGTAATAGTAGTAATAGAAGTATGCAGTGTTAGGAGTGTGAGTAATAGTAGTAGTAGTAGAAGTAGAAGTAGCAGCGGCGGCAAGCGTGGCAGTAGTTGTAGTTGTAGCAGCAATAGCAACAGTACTAGTAGCAAATGTAGTAGTAGGAATAGTAATAATAGTAGTCGTTGTTGTAGTAGTAGCAGTAGTAGTAGTTGTAGTAGTATTATTATTATAAGTAGTAGTAGCAATAGGAGTTGTAGTATTAGTAGGAGTGAGAGTAGCAGCAATAGTGGTACTAGAAGAAGTACTAGCAGAAGTAGTAGAAATAGTAACAGTAGTAGCAGTAATAGTAGTAACAATTGCAGTAGTAGTTGTTGTTGTTTTAGTAGCCGCAATAGCAACATCAGCAACTGTTGCAGTAGTAGTAGTTGTTATTAATGTAGGAGTAGCAGTAGGACTAGTAGCTACGGTTGTAGTGGTAGTAGCAGTAGTAGTAATAGTAGTAATAGGAGCAGTAGTAGCAGTAGTAGTGGGTGGAGGGGAAGTTTTAGTACTAGTAGCAGTAGCAATATTTGTAGTTATAGGAATAGTCTTAGCGAAGGTAGTAGTGCTAGTAGTAGTAGTAGTATAGTAGTAGTTGTTGTTGTTGTAGTAGTAGCAGTAGTAATAGTAGTAGAAGTAGCCGTAGTATTTGCAATAGTAGCAGCAGTAGTAGCAGTAGTAGCAGAAGTAGTAGTAGCAATTGTAGTAAAACTGGTCATAGTAGTAGTAGTAGTTACAGTACTTGTAGCAGTTGTTGTTGTTGTAGTATTCGTAGTAGTGGTAGCAACAGTAGTTGTAGGAGTAGTAGTAAGAGTAGTAGCAGCTGTAGTAATAGTAGTAGTAGTTGTTGTGGTAATACAAGTAGTCATAGTAGTAGTTGTTGTAAGAGAAGTAGTAGCAGTAGTAGTTGCCAAATAAGGAGTAGTTGCAAGAGCAATAGTAGTAGTAGTTGACGTAGTATCAGGAGCCACAGTAGTAGTAGCAGTAGGAGTTGCAGTAGTAGTAGTGGTGGTTATAGGAGGAGGAGGAGGACGAGGTGTAGGAGTAGTAGTAGTAGTGGCTGCAATAGTAGTAGTAGTTGTAGTAGTCACAGTAGCAGCAACAATAGTAGTAGTAGAAGTAGTAGTAAGAATAGCAATAGTGGCAGCAGCATTAATAGCAGAATCAACTGTAGTAGTAGCAGTACCAACAGTAGTAGTAGTAGTAGTAATAATAGTAGTAGTAGTCGTGGTGGTGGTGGTGGTAGTAGTAGTAGTAGAATAGCAGTAGCACTAGTAGTAACATTAATAGTAGTAGCATTAGCATTAACAGTAGCAATAGTAGTTGTTGTAGTAGTAGTAGAAGTAATAATAGTAGCTATTGTAGTAGCTGTTGTAGTAGCAACAGCAGCAACAGCAGTAGTAATAGTCGTAGTAGTAGTGGTAGTAGCGGTCGTAGTAATAATAGTAGTAGTAGTAGTAGTAGTAGTGGGTCTAGCAGCAGCATCAGTATTGGTAGTAAGAGTTGGTGTAGTAGTGGTAGTTGTACTAGGAGTAGTAGTAGTAGTTGTGGTAGTAGGAGTAGGAGGAGTTGGAGTAGGAGTAGTAATAGTATAAGTAGTAGTTGTTGTTGTAGTAACAATAGTCATTGTTCTATCTGTAGTAGTAGTTGTAGTAGTAGTAGTATTAGTTGCAGTTGTAGTAGTAGTAGTATTAATTGCAGTTGTAGTAGTAGTAGTAGTAGGAGGAGGAGTAGTAGTTGTAGCTGTCGCAATAATCGTAGTAGTAGCAGTTGTAGAAGTTGTTGTTGTAGCAGTGTCAAAACTAGTAGTAGCATTAGCATTTGCAGCAGTTGTGGCAGTGGTAGTATAAGCTGTAGTAGTAGTAATAGAAATAGTAGTTCTTGCAGTAGTAATAGCTATGGCAGTAGTAGCAGTTGCAATAGTAGTAGCTGTAGGGGTCGTAGTACTAGTAGTAGCAGTAGCAGCAGTAGTAGTAGTAATAGAAGTAGTAATAGCATTAGTTATAGCAATAGGAGTTGTGCTGGTTGTAATAGTTGTAGCAGCAGTAGTAGTAATAGTAGTAGTAGTTATAGCAGAAGTACAAGTAGTAGTAGTTGGAGTAGTATTATGAGTAGTAGTAGCTATAGTAGTCATAGTGGTAATAGTAGTAGGAGTGAGAGTGGTAATAGTAGAGGTAGCAGTAGTGCAGTAGTAGTTGTAGTGGTAGTATTAGCAGAAGTAGTAATAGCTATAGTAGAAGCAGCAGTAGCAATAGTCGTAGTAGTAGTAATAGCAGCAATATTAGTAATATTATGAGTAGTAATAGTAGTACGAGTAGTAGTAGTTGCAGCATTTGTTGTAGTAGTTGTAGTAGTAGTAGCACAAGTAGTAGTAGTAGTAACAGTCGTAATAGTAGAAGTAGCATTAGTGGCAGTAGGATTAGTAGTGGTACCATTGGTAGCAGTACCAGTAGCAATAGTAGTAGTAGTTATCGCAGTAGTACTAGTAGGAGTAGGAGGAGGAGGAGTCGCAGTAGTAGTAGTAGCAATAGTAACAGTAGTAGTGATATTCGTAGTACTATTAGCAATAGTATTAAGAGTGGTGGTAGCAGAAGCAATAATAGCAGTCATTGTCGTAGTAGGAGTGAGAGTGCTAGCAATAATGGTAGTTGTAGTAGTAGTTGTTGTTGTTGTAGTTGTAGTAGAAGTAACAGTAGTAGAAGTTGTGGTAGTAGAATTAGCAGTTGTGGTAGCAACATTTGTGTCAATAGTAGTAGTAGTAGCAGTAATATTCGCAGAAGTGGCAGTAGTACTAGTAGTAGTAGTTGTTGTAGCAGGAGGAATAGTAGTAGGAGTAGCAATAGTAGTTGCAATAGTAGTGGTGGTAGTAGTAGTAGTGGTAGTAGTTGTAGTAGTTATAACAGTAGCAGTATTAATAGAAGAAAGAGTGGTAGTAGCAGTTGTTGTTATAGTTGAAGCAGCAACAATGTAGTAGCGGTTGTAGTAGTAGTAGCAGTAGTAGTAGAAGTAGCAGTAGTACTAGTATCGGTAGCAAAAGTATTAGTAGTAAAAGCAAAAGTAGTAGCAGCAGCAACAGTAGTTGTAGTACTAGTAGTAGGAGTAGTAGCAACAGTATCAATAGTAGTAGCAGTAGTAGTAGTGGTAGTAGCAGAAGTAGCAACTGTAGTAATCGTAGTAGTAGGAGTAGTAGTAGCAGTGGGAAAAGTAGTAGCGATAGTAGTAGTAGCAGCAGTAGTAGCAGTAGCAGCGGTAACAGTAGTAGTAGAAGCAGTAGTAGCAGCAGCAATAGTAGCAGGAGCAGTAGCAGTAGTAGTAGTAGTAGTAGTAGTAGTAATACAACACAACTGCTACAACTAGTACAACAAAGACCACTACTGCTACTGCTATTACCATTGCTATCACACCTACTACTACAACTACTACTACTTCTACTTCTGCTTCCACTACCACTCCTACTACTATGCAACAATTGTTACTACTACTGCTACCACTACCATAACTACTACTATTACTTCAACTACTACAACAACTACAACAACAACTTCTACTTCCGCAGCAACAACAACAACAACAACCACAACTACTAGTATTATTATTACTACTACCACTCTTCCTACTACTATTACTACTACTATTACTTCTCTTATTACTACTACTACTGTAACTACTACAGAAGCCGCTAGTAATTCTCCTACTACATCTTCTACAACTACTACTACAACTGCTCCTACTGTGACAACCACTACTACGACTACTGCTCTACTGCTACTAATACTACTTCTACTACTACTACAACTCTTTATACTACTAGTCCAACTATAGTTGCTACTACGACCACTCCTACTAATACTACAACTAATGCTACTACTACTATAGCTCCTATTGCTACTACTGCTACTACACAAGCGACTTCTGTCATTACTATAGACACTACTATTACTGCCACTCTTGCTACTGCTATTACTAGCCCTACTTCTACTACTAATTCTCGAACTACAACTATTTTTGCTCCTACTAATGGTGCTGCTGCTACTGCTACTACTCTTACTAGTACTACTACCACCGCTACTGCTACTATTCCGTATACTGCTACTTCTATTACTTCTACTACTACTACTGCTGCTGCTGCTGCTGCTATGACGACAATAACAATAGCTGCCACTCCTATCTCTACTACAATTGCTACTACTACTCTTACTACTATTACGACAACAAGTACTACTACTACTACTACTTCTACTACTACTTTTGCTCCGGCTACATAAACTAATAATACTACCACAACTGCTACTATTGCTACTCTACAGCTACTACTGCTATTCCTACTACAACAACTACGACTACTACTACTACTAACTATGGCTGCCACTAATACTGCTACTACTACACCTGCTACTCCAGCTACTACCATTTCTACTACGACTACTACTACAACAACTATTACTACGGCTACTAGTAATAGTACTAGTTCTACAACTACTTCTACTACAACTATAACTAATACTACTACTTCTCGCACAACTAGAACTACTACTAGTACTGTTGCTGTTGGCACTACTGCTGCTACTACTACTACTACCACTCTGACAACTACTCCAACTACTTATGCTACTACAGCTACTGCTACTACAACTGCTGCTACCACTACAACAACTACTACTACTGCTACTATAGCTACTGCTACTACAACCACTACTTCTACTACAACTACTACTGCTGCTATTACTACCGCTACTTCTGCTTGCCCTTGAACTGCTACAATTACTACCACTGCTACTACACCTACTGCTACTATAGCTACTACAGCTGGTACTGCTACCACTACAATGACTGCTACTACTATTGCTACTATTACTACTACTGTTACTACTGCTACTATCATTACTACTACTACTACGACTAGTACTAATATAAATACTACTACTATTGTCACTACTACTGCAACAACAACTACTAGTGCTAATAGTACAACTACTAGTGCTACTACAATAACAATTATTGCTATTACTGACACTACTGCTACTTCTACCACAACTACTCTTACTACTACTGCTGCTGACCCTACTACTACTTCTACCACTACTACTACTGTTACAACTGCTGTTGCTATTACTACTACTACTAGTACTACAACAACAACTACCTTGGCAGCTACTACTGCAACTACTACTACTACTACTAGTACTAATGCTACTACTGCTTCTACTATTGTTAATGCTACTGCTACTGTTACGACTACTGCTACTACTACAGCAACTACTACTATGGCTACTATTACTGCTACTTCTGTTGCTACTACAATGACTACTACTACTAGTGCTATTACTCCAACTAATGGTACGACTACCACTACTAATACTACTATTGCTTCTACAACTACCTCTACTAATACGATAAATACTACTATTGTTACTACGGATGCTACTAATATTAATACTACTACTAATGCCACTAGTACCACTACTACTACTATTGTTACTACTATTACTACTTCTACTGCTACTACGGATCCTGCTGCTACTACTACTACTACTGCTACAACAGCAACTGCTACTACTACTACTATGACTATTACTATTGCTACTACTGCTACTACAACTACTGCTCTTGTTTCTCCTAATACTACTACTACTCCTTCTACTACTGCTTCCATTGCTACTACTACTTCTGATACTACAGCTATTACTACTACTTCCCCTAATTATACTACTTCAGCAACTACTAATGCTACAACTACTACTGCTTCAATAACAACAACAACTACCACAGCTACCACAACTACTACTTCTGCTAATACTATGCCTGCTAATACTAATACAACAACAATAATAACAACAACTACTACTACTAATAATAATAATACTACTACTACCACCACCACCACCACTACTACTACTAGTACTACTACTATTAGTAGTACTACTAGTACTTCTACTATTATGAATACTATTACTAGTACTACTACTACAACTGCTCCTATAGCTACTACTTCAAGAACTACTACTACTACTCCGCCTCCTCCTTCTACTGCTACTACAACTATAACTACTGCTACTACTATTGCTACTACTTCTATCGCTACTACAACTGCCAGTCCTCGTCCTCCTCCTCCTACTACTACTATTATTACTACTACTACAACAAATACTACTTCTTCTACTATAACTACTACTACAACTACAAGTATAACTACTACTACTACTACTGCTACTACAACTATCTGCTTCTGCACTACTATTTCTATTACCACTACAGCTACTACTACTACTACTACTACAACTATTATTACTTCTGCTAAAACTGTTACGGCAACTACTCCTACCATTACTACTATTACAACTGTTAAGACTACAACTATGACTACTATTTCTACTACTACTACTACTACTACTACTACTTTTGTTACAACTACTATTGCTACTCATACTTCTACTATTACAACTACTTCTACTACAACTACTACTACAACTGTTAGTACTACTTCGCACATCACCAATACTTTTGCTACTACTACTTCTACTACTGATGCTACTGCTAATATACTATTACTACGTCTGCTACTACTAATGTTACCTATACGACTACTTCTGCTATTGCTACTGCTACTGCTACTACCAATACAACTTCTACTACTTCTGCTGCTACTGGCACTCCCACCACTACTACTACTGCTGCTACTGCTACTGCTGTTACTACCACTACTACTTCTACAACTACTACAACTACAACTAGTACTATTAAAACTGCTATTGCTGCTAATGTACTATTACTTCTACTAGTGCTAGTACTACAACTACTGCTACAACTTCTCCTAGTCGTACTACTATTACTACTACTACTAGGACTACTACGACAACTATTACTACTACTTCAACTTCTACTAGTACTACTGCTGCTGCTGCTGCTACTACTACTTCTATCACTACTATTACTTCGCTACGATTGCTGCTGTGACAACCACTACTGCTATGAGTGCTACTGCTACTTTTACTTCTCCGACAACAACAACAACAACTACTACTCCTCCTCCTGCTACTCCTACTACCACCACTACTACTCCTCCTCCTCCTCCTCGTCCTCCGCCTCCTCCTCCTCCTCCTCCTACTACTACGGCTATGACTACTACTACTATTACTACTACTCCTGCTACTTCTACTCATGCTACTGCTATAGCTACTTCTACTACTACGACTTCAACTACTACTGCTGCTGCTGCTGCTACTACTACTGTAAGAGGTACTAATATTACTACTACTGCTGCTACACCACCACTACTACTAACCACTAGTTCTACTACTAACAACAACAACTACTACTACTACTATTACTACGGCAACCACTATGACTGCTACTAACTACAACTACTTCTACTTCTACTACAGCTCTGTTACTACTACAATAACAACAACTATGGTTGTTCCTACAGCCACTACTGCTTCTACTATAGCTACTACTACCGCTACTGCTACTATTTCTACTACTAATACTACTACTACTATTGCTTCTATTGCTACTACAGCAATTGCTACTACCATTACTACTACAACTACTGCTACTACCAGTGCAAGTTCTACTACTACTGCTACTATTACTATGACTACTACTTTGACTACTGCTATTATCGCTACAACTACTACTACTTTTACTACTACTGCTACTGGTAGAACTACCACTTCTCATACTACTACTAATACTGCTACTACAGCTGCTTCAACTACTACTGCTACTGCTACTTCTACTACTTTGACAACAACTTCGACTACTGCTATTATCGCTACAACTACTACTACTTCTACTACTATTGCTATTGGTAGAACTACCACTTCTCATACTACTACTAATACAGCTACTACAGCTGCTTCAACTACTACTGCTACTACTATTACAGCTACTGCTACTACTACCACACCTACTACTACTACTATGTTCACTACTTCTTCTATTACTACGTCTACTACTACTTCTGCTAATACTATTACTACTAATACTACTACCACTGCTACTATTGCTGTCACTATTGCTACTCGTGCTACTATGACAACTGCTATTTTTGCTGCTGCTACTACTCCTACAACTATAATTGTTACTACTACTTTGCTACTACTCTACCCCAGCAACTATTGCTACTACTGCTAATACCGCTACTGCTACAACTGTTGCACCTGCTACTACTACCACGGGTACTACAACTTACACAACTACTACCAGTACTACTACTAATACTAATACTAATCCTTCTGCTACTACTATTGCTACTACTACTACTGCTACTACAAATGCTACTACTACTACTGCTACTACTACTATAACTACTTCTACTAGTTCTTCTACCACTATGACTACTACTACTAGTACGACTACTACTACCACTACTACTACTACTAATACTACTACACGTAATACTACTACTAGCACAACTACTGCTACCATTGGAACTACTGCTACTGCGACTACTATAGCTAATTATGATTCTACTACCACTACTACCACTACTTTTACGGCTATTGCTGCGGCTACTACAACAACTACGACTATCAGAACCATTATTGCTGCTACTACTGCTACTACAATTGTTTGTACTACTAGGACAACTACTACAGCTAATACTACTACAACTGCTATAACTAGCACTAGCATCATTGCTACTAGTATTACTACTCCTACTACTACTGCCGCCACCACCACTACTACAGCTACTGCTGCTGCTGCTACTGCAACTAGTACTGCTACAACTGCCATAATTACTATCACTACTGCTACTACTCCTACAACTACTACTATTACTTACTACTACTACTACTACTACTTCTACTGCTACAACAATTACTACTACTACTATTACTACTATTACTACTACTACTACAACTACTACTATTACTACTACTACGACTACTTCTCCTGCTAACACTACTGCTGCTACTTCAACTACTACTGCTACACTACTACTACTTCTAATTTAACTACCACTACTACTACCACAGCTACTTTTGCTACTACTACTACTACTACTGCTACTACGACAACTACTACTATTGTTGCCACAACTATTAGTAAAACTACTACTCCTATTACTACTACCACTACTATAACTACTATTACTCCAATTTGTACTACTTCGATTGCTGCTACAACTACTACTACTGCTGGTGCTGCTGCTACTACTACTAATACTGCTAGTGCTGCTACACTACTGCTACTGTTACTGCTATTGCTACTACTATTACTACTCCTACTGCTACTACTAGTACTAGTACTCCTCCTACTACTACTACTACCCTTAGTACAACTTCTGTAGTTGCTGCTGCTGCAGCTACTACTACAACCACTACAACTATTACTGTTGTTGCTGCTACTACTCCTGCAACTATTGCTACTGCTTGTATTACTCTACTACAACATCTACCTGTACTCGTACTACTAGTAGTCCTACAATAATTACAATCACTACTACTAATATTGCTACTACTACAACTCCTATCACCACTAATACTACTACAACTAGAACAACAACTACTACTAATTCTACTACCATGATGATTACTGCTACAAGTACTACGACTACTACAGGTACTACTACTATTACTACTAC
>RXID01008735.1:6519-19019 GCA_005019695.1 Trichopus zeylanicus subsp. travancoricus
GTAGTAGTAGTAGTAGTAGCCGTAGCAGTAGCAATAGTAGTAATATATGTAGTAGGAATAGTAGTTGTCGTAGTAGTAGTAGTAGTTCTTATTGTAGTAGTAGGAGTAGTAGTAGCAGTGGTGATAGTAATATCAGTGGTAGTCTGTTTGGTTGAGTAGTAGAAGTAGCTAGTTTTTTAGTTATGTCTTTTTTATTAGTAGTAGTTCTCAGTGTAGTCGTTAGTAGTAGTAGTTAGTGGTAGTAGATTAGCCGAGTAGCTAGTTTAAGTAGTTCACAGTAGTTTTTATTGAGTAGCAGTAGCTTTGTTAGTCGTATTCTTCGGTTAGCAGCAAGCATTCGTATGCAGTACGAGTAGATAGCTTGTAGTTAGTCATAGCTTATTTTTTTTTTTATAAAGAGTTTGTTTTAGTAACAGTAGTAGAAGTAGTCATACTTGTTGGAGCTGAAGTAGTAGTTGTAATACATGCAACAGCAATAGTTGTAGTAGTAGTAGGAGTGTTCGGAGCAGTAGTAGTCCTTGGAGTAGTGGTAATAGTTGGAGTAGTAGTAGTAGTAATTGTAGTAGTAATTGCAGTAGTAGTGGGAGTAATAGTACTTTTAGTAGTAGTAGTAGCAGTAATAGTAGTAGTATTAGTAGTAGTAGTAGTAGTAGTAGTAGTAGTAGTAGTAGTAGTTGTTGTTGTTGTTGTAGCGGGAATAGAAGCAACAAAAGCAACAGTAATTTTTACAGTAATAGTAGTAGAAGTAGTTGGAGTAGTAGTAGTAGTAGTAAGAGTGTAGTAGTAATAGTAGTAGTTGGAGTAGTAGCCATAGATGTCATAGGAGTGTTTGGAGTAGGAGTAATAATAATAGTAGTAGTAGTAGTCGTAGAAGTAGTAGTACGAGTGTTATTACCATTATTAGTAATAGTAGTAGTAGTAGCAGTATCAGTAGTAGTAGTAGTAGTAGTATCGGTAGTAGTAGGAGTAGTAATAGTAGCAATTGTATTGTTAGAGGTAGTAGTAGTAGTAGTGGTAGTTGTAGTAGTCGTTGAAGTAGTAGTAGTTGTGGTAGTTATTATTGTTGTGGTTGTTGTTGTTATGGTTGTAGCCGTAGTATTAGCAGCAATATTAGTAGTAGGATTTGGAGTTGGAGTGGTGGTAGTAGTAGTAGCAGTAGGTGTAGGAGTAGGAGTAGTAGTAGGAGTAGCAGAATGAGTTGGTGTACGAGTAGGAGTAGTAGTAGGAGTAGTAGTAGGAGTAGTTCTGGTTGTTGTTATTTTTGTGTTAGTATTAGTAGTAGAATTATTAGTTGTAGTAGGAGTAGTAGTAGCAGCAATTATACTAGTTGTAGAAGTAGTAGCGGTAGTAGTAGTAATAGTAGTAGTAGTAATAGTAGTAGTAGTAGTAGTAGTACTAATAATAGTAGTTGTTGTAGTAGTAGTAGTAGTAATAGTAGTATTAGATGTAGTAGTAGTAGTATTAGTAGTTAGGGTAGGGGTAGTAGTAGTTGTAGGAGTGATAGAAGCCATAGGAGTTGTAGTAGGAGTATTAGTAGCAGTAGTAGTGGTAGTAGTTGTAGTAATAGAGCAGTAGCAGTAGTAGTGGTAGTAGTTGTAGTAGTAGAGCAGTAGCAGTAGTTGTTGTCGTTGTTGTTGTTGTTGTAGTAGCAGTAGTGGCAGTAGTAATTTAAATATTAGTATTAGTAGTAGTTATTGTTGTTTATCTTATTATTAGTATGTGTGGTAGTAATCGTAGTAGTAGTGGAGGAGGAGAGTTGGAATAGGAGTAGTAGTAGGAGTTGTAGTAGGAGTTGGAGTAGAAGTAGCAGTAATAGTAGTAGTTGTTGTAGCTGTATGAGTTGGATAAGGAGTAGTAGTAGTTCTAGTAGGAGTAGTAGTAGGAATGGTAGGAGTAGCAGTAGTTCTAGTAGGAGTAGGAGTTGGAGTAGTTGTTGCAATAGGAGTAGTTGACCGGTAGTTGTAGTACCAGAAGTAGTTGTAGTAGCAGGTGTAGCAGTAGTAATATTAGCAAGAGTAGCCGTAGTAATAGTATTAGTAGTAGCAGCGGCTATGGCAGCAACAGTAGTAGTAGTAGAAGCGGAAGTAGTAGTGGTTTTAGTCGTAGTAGGAGCGATAGTTGTGGTAGAAGTAGTAGTAGTAGTAGTTGTTGTTGTTGTTGTAGTAGTAGTAGTAGTTGTTGTTGTAGTAGTAGGAGTAGGAGTAGGTGTAGTAGTAGCAGCAATAGTGGAAGTAGTTGGTGTAGTAGTTGCAATAGTAGGCATAGTAGCTATAGTAGTTGTAGTAGCAGTAGTAGTACTATTAGTGGTTGTAGTAAGATTAGCAGCTGTAGTAGTAGCAGTAGTAGCAACAGTAGTAGTAGTAGAAGTTGTAGTTTGAGGAGTAGTGGTAATAGAAGTAGTAGTAGTAGTAGTAATAGTTGTAGCATCAGATGTAGTAGTAGTACAGTACTTAGTTGTAGTAGTAGTAGTACGAGTTGGAGTAAGAGTAGTCCTAGAAGTAGTATTAGTTGTAGTAGTAGTAGCAGTAGTAGTAGTAGTAGTAGTACTAGGAGTCAGAGAAATAGTAGCAGTAGTAGTAGTAGAAGGTGTAGTAGTGGTTGCAGTAACAGTAGTGCTATTAGTAGTAAGAGTGGTAGTAGTAGTAGTAGTAGTAGTAGCAGCAGCAGCAGCAGTAGTAGTAGTAATAGTAGCATTAGGAGTAGGAAGAGTAGGTGTACGAGCAATAGTAGGAGTAGGAGTAAGAGTTGTAGTAGCAGGAGTAGGAGTAGGAGTAGACGTAGTAGAAGTAGTAGTAGTACGAGTAGTAATAGTTGGGGTTCTGGTAGTCGTAGTTGTAGGAGTAGTAGTAGCAATAGGGGTTGGAGTCGGAGTTGTAGTAGTTGTAGCAACAGTAGTACTACTACTAGTAGTAGTTGCAACAACAGCAGTATTAGTAGTAGTAGGAGTAGTAGTTGGAGTAGTAGTCATAGTAGGTGTAGTACTTGTACTAGTAGTAGCAGTAGGTGTAGTAGTCGTAGTAGTTACAGTAGTATTTATAGTAGTAGTTGTTGTTGTTGTTATTGTTGTACTAGTAGTAGCAGTAGAAGGAGTAGGAGTACTAGTAGTAATAGAAGAAGTTGAACAAGTGGTAGAAGTAGTTGTAGTAGTAGTAACAGCAGCTGCAGCGGTAGTAGTAGTACTTGTAGTAATAATAATAGTAGTAGTAGTAGTAGTAGGACTAGTAGTAGTAGTAGTAATAGAAAAAGTTACAGTAATAGCAGAAGCAGTAGTTATTGAAGTAGTGGTAGTATTAGTAGCAGTTGTTGTTGTAGTAGTAGTAGTAATACTCGTAGCAGCAGCAACAGCAATAGCAGTAGTAGTCATAGTAAAAGTCGTAGTAGTAGTAGCATTAGTAGTAGTAGTAGGGATAGGAGCAACAAAAGTAGTGGTTGTAGTAGTAGGAGAGTTAGGAGTTGTAGTTGTTGTCGTAGTAGTAATAGTTAGAATAGTAGTAGTAGCAATAGTTGTAGTACTAGCAAGTATGGGTGCAGTATTAAAATTAGGAGTAGAAGTAGTAGGAGCTGCAGTAGCAGTTGGAGTAGTAATAGTAGTAGCTGTAGTAGTAATAATAGTAGTAGTTCTAATACTAGAAGTAGTAATAATAGTAGTAGTAGTAGTAGTCATAAATGGAGTAGTAGTTGTTGTAGTAGGGGTAGTTGTGGCAGTAGGAGTAGTGGTAGTAAGGGGAGTTGGAGTAGTAATAGTAGCAGCAGCAGTAGTAGTGGTAGGAGTAGAAGTAGTTGTAGTGGTAGGAGTAGAAGTAGTAGTAGTAGGAGTAGGAGCAAGAATAGTTGTAGGAGTAGTATTAGTTGTAGCAACAGTAGTAGTAGAAGTAGCAAAAGGCGCAGTAGTAGTTGTAGTAGAGGTAGTAGTAGTTGCAGCAGCAGTTGTTGTTGTATTAGTAAAAGTAATAGTAGTAGTGGTTGCAATAGGAGTAGTAGTAGTAGTAGCTGTAGCAGTTGCGGAAAGAGTCATAGCAGTAGTAGCAGAAGCAGTAGTTGTAGAAACAATACTAGTATTTGTAGTAGTAGTAGTGGCAGTAGCAGTTGGAGCACTGGTTGTAGTTGTAGCAGCAGTAGTAGTAGTAGTTATAAAAGTGGAATTAGTAGTAGAACTAGTAGTAGTTACAGTAACAACAGTAGTACGAGTTGTAGTAGTAGTAGTAACCGTAGTAGTAACATTAGTAGTAGTAGTAGCTGTTATTGTAGTAATAGTAGTAGTAAATGTAGGAGTAGTAGTAAGTAGCAGTTGTAGGAGTAGGAATAGGAATAGTAGTAGTTGTTGTAGTAGTAGTAATAATAGTAATAGTAGTAATAGGAGTAATAGTAGTAGCTGCAGCAGTTCAGTACTTGTAGAAGTAGTTGTAGTTGTACTTGTATTAGTAGTAGTAGTGGTTGTTGTAGATGCATTAAAGTAGTAGTAATGTTCATAGTAATGGTAGTAGTATTAGTAGCAATTGTAGTAATTGCAGTAGTAGCAGTAGTAGTAGCAGCGGCCGCAGCAGCGGCAACAATAGTAGTAGTAGTGGAAGTAGTAATAAGACTAGTAGTACTAAGACTAGTAGTAGTAGTGTTAGTCGCAGTAGTAGGAGTAGCAGTAGAAGAAGCAACAACAGCAACAATACTCGCAATAGCGAAAGTTGTAGTAGGAGCAACAACAACAACAGAAATAGGAGTATCTGCAGTAGGAGCCGGAGTCGTAGCAGTAGTAGCAAGAGCAGGAATAGGAGTAGTAGTAACAATAGTAGCAATGGAAGTAGAAACAGTAGTGGTAGTAGTAGTAGTAGGAGAAGTGGCAGTTGCAGTAGTAGGAGTAGTAGTAGTAGCAGTCACAAGTAGGAGTAGGATTAGCAGGACTAATTCTGCTGCCGCTACTACTACTACTACTATGACAACTACTACTATTGTTATTATTATTTCTCCTACTACTACTACAAATACTGCTTCTACTACTACTATAACTACTACTACTATTATTATTATTGTGGCTATTGTTTTTGCGACTACTGCTACTCCTACTACAACTACTCCGATTGCTACTACTAATACTACTCCTACTACTATTATAACTGTTGCTACTTCTACTATTACAACTACTATTACTACATCTGCTGCTATTACTACTAGTATACTACTACTATAACAATTACTACTAGCACTCCTACTTCTTCAACAACTACTTCAATTACTACTACGAAAACTACTACTACTACTATTACTACTATTACTAGTATACCAACTACTACCACTATTGCTACTACTACTACTACTACTACAACTATTGTAGCAACTACTACTACTTCTACGACAACAACTACTACTACTATACCTACTACTACTACTACTACTACTACTACTACTACTACTACTACGCCTACTACTACTACTACTACCACTACTACTCCTACTGCTAATACTAATCCTACTACTACAACTACTCCTATTGCTACTACTACAACTAGTCCTACTACTATTACCACTACTACTATTACTGCTACTACTACTACTACCACTTCTACTACTCCTCCTCCTACTACTGCAACAACTATCATTGCTACTACTACTACTCCTCCTACTACTACAACAACTACCATTGCTACTACTACTACTCCTCCTACTACTACCACAACAACTACCATTGCTACTACTACTACTCCAACTCCTACTCCTCCAACCACACCTAATTCGACTTCTACTGCTACAACTACTACTATAACAACTACTACTGCAACCACTACTTCTACTACTACTACCACTATTCTTGAAACTAATGTTACTGCTACTACTACTGCAAGTGCTACCATTGCTATTGGTACTACTACTACTCCTATTACTATAACTAGTACTGCTACAACTGCTTCAATTACTGCTACTTGTCCAACTTCTACTAATACTTCTGCTCTTTCGGCGATTCCTGCTACTACTTCTGTTGCAACTCAAAATATTAGTACTACTACTACTACTAATACTCCTAGCACTACTACTAATACTACTACTATTCTGACTAATACTTCTGCTACTACACCAACTCCTCTTGCAACTACTTCTTCTACTACGGCTACAACTTCTTCTTCAACTACTACTACTACTTCTACTTCTGCTACTACTACTACTAGTACTACAATAACTACTACTACTACTTCTACTACTATAACAACAACTACGACTACTACAACTACTACTACTACAACAACAACTGCTACTACTAATAATGCTACTACTTCTACTGCTACCACTAGTAATGATACTAGTACAACTCATAGTACTATTACTACTTCTACAACAACAACAAAGACAACAACTTTTATTACTAGTATTTTTACTATTATTGCTGCTACTACAACAACAACTACTACTACTGCTCCTCCTACTACTACTACTACTTTTACTATCACTACTACTATAACTACTCCTACTACTGCTCTACTATTGCTACCACAAGTACTAGAACTACAACTACTACTGCTACAACAACT
The DNA here is from genome assembly GCA_005019695.1 of Trichopus zeylanicus subsp. travancoricus. Taxonomy (NCBI): domain Eukaryota; kingdom Viridiplantae; phylum Streptophyta; class Magnoliopsida; order Dioscoreales; family Dioscoreaceae; genus Trichopus; species Trichopus zeylanicus. Next base: position 13,035 of record RXID01008735.1, read on the forward strand.
ACTATTACTACTCCTACTATGACTACTACTACAATTACTACTTGTACTACTACTACTACTGGTAGTACAACTACTACTACTTCAACTTGTACATCAACTACTACTACAACTTCTGTTGCTACAATTACTATTACTAGTACTGCTACTATTACGAGCAGTACTATTACTACTACTACTCCTATTACCGCTTCTACTACTATTACTACTACTATTGCTACTATTACTACTGCTACTATTACTATTACTACTACTACTATACTACTCTTCTTTAATGCTACTACTACGATTACTACTTTACTACATCTACTACTTCTACTAGTCATTTGTATTAACTCCTACTACTACAATAACAACTACTACTACAACAACTTTTACTACTTTTACTACTACTACAACTGCTATGACAACTACTACTATAATTAGTACTACTACTACTGCTACTGCTACTGCTGCTGCTGCTACTCCTACTGCTACTGCAACTACTACAATTACTACTACGACTACAAGTACTACTAGTACTACTACTTCTACTACTACTAGTACTACAACTACTGCTTCTACTACTACTACTTATGCTACTACTACTACTATAGTTACTACTTCTACCAGTCCTTTTGTTACTACTACTACTACAACAACAACAACTACTACTACAACAACTTTTACAACTTTTACTACTTCTACTACAACTATTATGACAACTACTACTATAATTAGTACTACTACTACTACTACTACTACTACTACTACTACTACTACAGCTACTCCTACAGCCACTACTACTGCTACTGCAACAACTACTACTACTACTACTAGTACTACTACTACTACTACTACTACTACTTCTTCTACTACTACTAGTACTACAGCTATTGCTTCTACTACAACTACTACTTCTGCTACTACTACAACCACTATTGCTGCTACAACTTCTACTATTACTACTACTACAACGACTACTACTGTTAATACTACAACAACTACTACTACCTCCCCTACTGTTGTTGCTGCTACTAGTACTACGACTACTACTACTACTACAACCACAACAACTAATAGGACTACTACTGCTACTACTATGACTGCTACTACTGCTACTAATCGTATTACTGCTTAAGCAACTACTACTACTACTATTACTACTACTACTACTACTCCCATTGCAACGAGAACTGCTACTACTATGGTTTTCACAGGAACTACTGCTGCTACTACTACTACTACTACTACTACTACAACAACAACTGCCATTACTTCTGCTACTACTACTATTGCTACTACTACTACTACTCCTGCGTCGTTAATACTACTACAACTACTACCACCACTACTTATACTGCTACTACTACTGCTGCTACTACTACCTCTACTACTAACCCTACAACTACTACTGCTACTCCACCACTATTACTACAACTATTACTACTACTACTATTATTAGTACTAATACTACTACTCCTACTACTATTACTACTACTATAACTACACCTACTACTATGACTACTACTATTACGACTACTAATACTTCTATTACTACTACTACTACTACTACTACTACTACTAGTACTAATACTACTGTCACTACTGCCACAATTACGACTATGACTACAAATCCTACTGCTACTCCTACTCCAACTACAGCTACTACTACTACAACTACAACAACTACTGCTACTACGGCTACTACTTCTCCAACTACTACTACAACTATTACTACTACTGCAACCACAACAACAACTACTAGTACTACTACTACAAATAGTATTACTGCTACTATTACTACTACGACTACGATTGTTGATGCTACTACTGCTACTACTAGTACTAATGCTACTATTGCTACTACTGCTATGACTAGTACTAATACTACTACTATTACTACTACTACTACGACTGCTACTACTGCTGTTGCTGCTTCCACTACTACTACCACTGCTACTACTAGTACAAATTCTACAATTGCTACTACTACTACTATTACCATTAATACTACTACTACTAGCACTACTACTTTTGTTGTTGTTGATGCTACTACTTCTACTACTCCTATTACTTCTTCTACTAATACTCCGACTGCTACCATTACCCATACTACTACTACTACTACTACTCCTGCTGCTGCTGCTACTACTACTACGACTACTACTATTACTACTACTACAATTACTACTACAGCTACTACTATGGCTAAAAGCACTACTACTGCTACTATTACTAGCACTGCTGCTGCTGCTACTACTACTACTGCTATTACTATTACTACTACTACAACTATAACTACAACAACAACTACTACTACTGCAACAAGTACTACTACTACAATGACTATGATGGCTACTACTCCGACTATTGCAACTGCAACAGCTACTTCTACTACTGCTATTACTGTTACTGCTACTGCGATTACTACACCGGCTACTACTCCTACTCCTATTCCTACTACTATTGCAACTCCTACTCCTAATACTACTACTACAACTACTACTACAACTGCTACTACTATTAATACTACTGCTACAGCTAATACTACTACCTCTACTACTATTACTACAACTACTACAACTACTACAACTAACATTGTTGCAACTAACACTATGATTACTGCTATTGCTACTGCTGCTACTACTGCTACTACTACTGCTGAAACTATTGCTACTTCTGCTACTACTGCTACTGATGCTGCTGCCGATGCCACTACTACTTCTACTACTACTGCTACTATTGCGGCTACAAGAACAACAACTACTTCTGCTACTACAACAACTACAAGAACTATTACTACAGCTATTGCTGCTGCTAGTACTACTACCACTACTACTGCAACTACTATTTCTTCTACTACAACTTTTGCCACAACTACTATTGTTACCACTACTCCTACAACTACAACTAATACTACTACTACTATAACTTCCTCTACTACTACTGCTACTGCTACAACAACTGCTACTACTGCTACTTCAATAACTGTTATAACTACTACTGCCAATATTGCTACTCCTACTACTACTACTACTACTAAACCAATTGTTGCTGCTACTACAACTACTGTTACTACTACAGCTACTACTACTAATATTGCTACTATAACAGCCACTACGACAACAACAACAACTACTACTGCTTCTACAACCATTGCTACTACTCCCACTACTTCTACTAGTACTGCTACTAGTGTTACTACTACTAGTACTGCTTTTACTACTACTTCTTGTAGGACTACTACTACTTCTGCTACTACTACTGCATCTACCACTACTAGCATTAGTACTACAGCTACTCCTCCTCCTCCTCCTCCCCCTCCTACTACTACTATTCCTACTACTCTTGCTACTACTACTCCTACTACCACTGCTACTACTACTACTACTACTACTCCGACAACAACTCCTACTCCTACTACTACTACTTCTACTACTACTCCTACTACTACTACAACTGCTACTACTTCTACTACTACTGCTGCTCCTACATCAACTGCTGCGGCTACTACTACAACCTTTGCTGCTATACTACTACTCCTACTACTACTGCTACTATTACTACTACTACTACTACTCTTACTACTGCTCCTACTACTACTACTACTACTTCTACTACTACTGCTGCTACTACTGTTGCTACTACTCCTACTACAACAACTATTGCTAGTACTACTATTGTTGTTGCTGCTACTACTACTAGTAGTGCTATTACTACTGCTCCTCCTCATCCTCCTCCTCCTCCTCCTCCTCCTACGACGACTGTCTACTACACGACTACTACTATTACGTACGCTACTGCTGCTATGCTAGCGGGCTGCTACTAACTACTACTGCCTGTTTGTGGCGTTGCTAGCTGCTACGGCTACTACGACTACTGCGATTAGTAGTACGAACTAACGGGCGGACTAGTTTTTGCTACTACTAAAATCTGCTGCTTCTGCTCTGCCTGCTGGCGGGTTGCTACTAAAGCTGATACTTCTACTACTACACTACTACTACAACAACAACAACAACTACTACTCCTCCTCCTCCTACGATTGCTACTACTACTGCTACAACTCCTAGTAGTACTACTGATACTACTACCTCAACTAACTTCTACTCTTACTCCTACTCCTACTATAACTCCTACTAGTACTACTACTACTGCTACAACTCTTACTTCTACTCCTACTCCTACTACTACTACAACTCTGACTAGTAGTACTATTACTACAACAACTCTTACTACTGCTACTACTCCAACCAGTGCTATTACTACTGCTACTTCTACTACAATAATTGCTACTACTATTGTTACTACTCCTACTACTACTCTGCTACTACAACTACTACTGCTACAACTACTACTATTACTGCTACTACTACCACTACTACTCCAACTACTACTAGTACTACTGCTTCTACTACTACTTCTACTATTACTACTGCTTCAACTTCTGCTACAACTACTTCTGCTACCACTTCTGCTACTACTGCTACTATAACTACTTCTACTACTACCGTAACTACTGCTACTTCTACAACTATTACGACTACTACTGCTACTACTGCTTTTGCTACTACACCTTCTACTACTACTATTGCTACTACGACCGCTACTACTACTACTACTACTACTACTACTGGTACTACTACTACTATTATTACTACTGCTTCTAGTACTACTACTAATACTACTACAACTACCACTTCTACTATGAATTCTGCTACTACTACTGCCACTGCTGTTACTACTACAACAACAACTACTACTTTTGCTAATACTACTATAACTACTACTTCGACTAATGCTACCAGTATTACAGCTACTACTATTGCTACTACTACCAGAGCTATTGTAGCAACTAATACTACTACAACTACCACCACAACTTGTAATACTACTACTATTACTACAACTACGATTGCGACAACAAATACTACAACTACTTCTGTTACTACTACTGCTATAACTACTACTACTACCATTACTACTGCTGCTACCCCAACTACAACAACAACTACGACCACTACTACTACTACTACTACAAATACTTCAACTACTACTACGATTACAACAACAACAACAACTACTACTACTATTCAAACAACTACTACTCCTACTACTGTTGCTACTACTACTACAACAACAACAACTACTACTACTACTACTAGTAGTAGCCTTGCTGCGACTGCTGGTAGTCCTACTACAACTACTACTACCACTACAACTACTGCACCTACTACTATTGCTACTACTACTACTACTTCTATTACTACTATTATTCCTACTACAACTACACCGAGTACTACTCTTACTCCTACTCCTACTCCTACTGCGGCTCCTCCTACTACAACGACTACCACTACTAATATTTACTATTCATGCTGCTGTCATTGCTCTCGCTACTACTCCTACTATAGCAACAACTACTACTACTAGTACGTCCTCTTCTTCAACAACAACAACTACTACTACTAATACCACTAGTACTCCTTCTACTACTGCTGCTACTACTCCTACTACTACTAATACTAGTACTACTACAACTTCTTCTACAACTACTACTTCTAATATTACTACAACTATGACTATTTCTACTACTACACCCACTGCTACTTCTACTACTACTTCTACTACTAGTATTACTACAGCCACTACTATGGCCACTACATCCACTACTACTACTATTACTCCTCCTAACACTCCTATTAGTACTACTACTACTACTACTACTACCACTACTATTACTTCTACCACTCCTTCGATGACCACCATCGCCACTGCCACCACCACTACTACTGCTGCTGCGGATACTACTGCTATAACAACTACTACTACGACTACTACCACTATTACTATTACTGTTGTGACTACTACTACTACTACTACTACTACTGCACCAACTATTACTCCTACTCCTACTCCTACTCCTACCCCAACTATTGTTGCTACTCCTGCTTCTACAACAACAACAACCACTACTACTACTACTACGACTATTACTATTACTATTGC
>RXID01008735.1:21519-38420 GCA_005019695.1 Trichopus zeylanicus subsp. travancoricus
CCACTACTACTACTACTACTACTAATACTACTACTACTATCTCTACTACTTCTACAACTACTGCTACTACTATTGCCACTGCTACTTCTGCTATTGTAACTACTATTGCCACAACTATTATTGCTACTGCTTCTACGACTACTTCTACTACAGCTACTACTAATATTGCTAATACTACAATTAGTACCACTCCTACTGCTACAATTGCTAATGCTACCACTATTGCAACTACAACTACTATACTACCGCTACTACTATTGTAGCTACCTCTATTACTTCTGCTACTAGAACTGCTACTATTACTACTACTGGTACTACTACAACTATTGCTACTACTGCTACTATTATTACTACTACTACTACACTTACTGCTACTCAAACTACTACTATTGCTCCGACTACTACTACTCCTGCTACTACAACTCCTACTACTTCTACTACCACTAGTCCTACTACTGCTGTTATTCCTGCTGCTACTTCTGCTACTACTTTTGCTGCAATTACTACTACGGTTGCTACTACAGCTACTAGTAGTTGTAAAACTACTACTATCTACTACTACTACTACAGTTATACTACTATTACTACTACTGTTACGACTACTACAACAACTACTACTACGACTACTACGATTACTACTACTACAACAACTACTCCTCTGCTACTTTTTAAATTACTACTATTGCTACTGCTACTACTACTAATAGTACAACTAAAACTACTAATACTACTAATATTACTACTATAACTGCCACAACTACTACTCTTTCTTCTATTACAACTACTTACTACTGCTACTACAACTGCTATGACTACTACTATTACTATTATTACTAGCACCACTACTACTACTACCACTAATTTTACAACAACTACTATGGCTGCTGTTACTACAACTACTGCAACTACTACTACTACTATTGCTACTGGTGCTACTGCGACTGCTACTACTGCTATATCAACTGCTACTGTTATAACTAATTATGCTACTATTACAAATAGAGCTACGACTCCTACTGCGACTATGTTGCTAATGCTACTCCTACTACTATAATTGCTACCACTACAACTGCTACTATTGCTACTAATACTTCTACTACTACTGTTGCTGCAAATACTACTACTACTACGATTACCACTACTACTACTACTCCTACTACAACTACTCCTACTCCTACAACTACTACAACAGCTACTACTAGTCCTACTACTACTATTACTACTTCCACCACTAATCCTACAACTAGTATGGCTACTACTATTACTGCTACAACTGCTACTACTTCTACCACTACTGCTACTACTATTCCTTCTACTACTACTACTACCATTACAACTCTAACAACTACTCCTACTCCAACTTCTACTCCTACAACTAATCCGACTGCTATAACAACTACTCCAACTAGTACTATTGCTACAACTATTACTATTACTACTACGGCTACTACTACTACTTCTGATATTGCTGCTCCTTCTACTACTACTACTACTAGTAGTACTGCTGCTGCTACTGCTACTACTACAACAACTACGACTGCTACTATTGTTGATACTACTACTACACTACTACTGCTAAAGCTACTACAACTACGACTAATACTACTACTACTATGACTTCTACTACTGCTACTATCGTTGCTACTACTACAGTACAACAACAACAATAACAACAACAACTACTACTACTACTACTCCTACTCTGACTTCTACTACTCCTACAACTACTAATCCTACTACTATTACCACTACTGCTACTACTACTCCTAATCCAACTCCTACTGCTATTATTTCTCCTACTACTACCACTACCCATCCTCCAACAACTACTACCCCTACTACTACTCTTACTCCAACTCCTTCTTCTATTACTTCTACTACTATTACCACTACTACAAACAATAACAACAACTTCTATAATTACTACAACAACAACAACAACAATAATAACTACTACTACTACTACTACTACAACTTCTACAATGTGTATAATTGCTGCTACTACTACTCCTACTACTAATACTAACACTCCTACTCCTTCTTCTTCTACTACTACTACTCCTACTCCCACTCCTGCTTCTACCACTCCCACTACTACTACTACCCCTACTCCAACTACTGCTACAAATCTACTACTACTACAATAACTGCTACTGCTACTGCTACAATTGCTACTACTACTACTACTACAACTACTACTTTAACAACTAGTACAATTGCTACTACTACTACTCGTACTACTATTGGTACTACTACTGCTAATGCTAATGCTACTACTACTACCACAACTACTACTCCTACCAGTACTCCTATCACTAATCCTATTCTTACGCCAACTCCTACTGCTACTTGTACTACTACCCCTACTCCTTCAACTTCTACTACTACTACTACTCCTACTACAATGATAACAACTAGTTCTACTACTACTACTACTACAACTCCACTACTATTGCTATTACGACTACTTCTACTACTACAATAGCTCCTACTGTTACACATACTAATACTACTTCTCCAAACACTCCTACTACTACTACAACAACTATCGCTACTGCTACAGCTACCGCTACTACAACTACTACTACTACCATAACTAATACTACTCCTGCTACTACTACTACTACTACTACTACCACGACTACTACTACTCCTCCTCCTCCTCCTACTACTACTACTTCCACAACTACTACTAGGACTACTACTACATTACTACTAGTACAAATGCTACTACTACTACTACTTCCACTACTGCAACTACTACTACTACTATGAATACAACTGCCAACACTACTTATACTATAGCTGCTACTGCTACTACTTTGCTAGTACTACTAGTACTACTACTACTCCTACTCCTACTAATGCTTCTGCTACCACTCCACAAATTATAGCTACTATAGCTAAAATAACTCCTACTCCAACTCCTACCACTACTACAACTCCTACTACTACTACTGCCCCTACTCCAACTACTACGACTCCTATTACTACTCCTACTCCAGCACCTCATATAACTATAGCTATAACTACTGATACGACTACTACTACTTCTTCAACTACAACAACTGCTCATACTACGATGACAACAATAATAACTACTCCCACTATTACTCCTACAACTACTATTACTAGCTCTACTTTTGCTACTACTGCCATGACTTCAACTACTACTACTACTACTACGACGACTTCTACTACTACTACTACTACTACGACTTCTACTACTACTATAACTACTACTGCTATTGCTGCTCCTACTGCTCCTACTACTACTGCTGCTGCTACTACTCTATAACTGCTACCTCTACTACTAGCACCATTGCTACTCCAACCACTCCTACTACTCATACTGCTACTACTAATACTAACACTACTACTACTACTCTTACTTCTACACCTATAGCCACTATTACTCCTACTACTACTATTGTTGCTACTACTACTAATACTACAACTAATCCTAATACTACTACTACCCCTGCTACTACTGCTGCTATTACTACTACCACTACACCAACTACTTCTACTACTCCTAACCCTCCTAGTACTACTGCTACTACAGATACGACTACTATTACTACTACTCCTACTCCTACTGCTATTACTACTATTACTACTACTACTACTACTACCAGTACTACTACTACGACTACCACTACTACTACTACTGCTACAACCACTACAACTACTACTAGGACAACAACAACAACAACAACAACTACTACTACTAATATTACTATTGCTGCTGCTACTAGTACAACAACAACTACTACCACTACTAATACGACTACTACTACTCCAGCTACTGCCAATACTACTACTACTACTTTTATGGCTGCTACGATAACTCCTACAACTAGTTTTCTACTAGTACCACTACTAATGCTAGTCCTACTCCTACTATAACTCCAACTACGACTACTACTCCTACTACTACAACTACTACAACAACAACAACAACTACTACTACTCCTGCTACTATCTCTAAGACGACGACTACTACTACTACACCTACTAACACTCTTATTACTATTGACGCTAATATGGTTGATAGTAATACTACTACTACTTCTATTGCTCCTACTACTAATACTACTACTACTACTGCTACTAATACAACTATTACCCCCACTACCACTACTACTACCACCACTATTACTGCTACTACTACTACTACTAATACTCTAAGCACTAATACTACTCCTAACAATCCAACTACTACTACTACCACTGTTGCTGCTACTATTACAACTACTACTTCCAGTACTACAACAACTACTATTACTGCTGCTGTTACTACTACTATTACTGCAACTAGTACTACTACTTATACTACAACTATTACTTATGCTACTGCTATTAATAGTGCTAGTACAACAACTATAACAACTACGACTACTACAACTAGTACTATTCCAGCTACTACTACTACTGCCACTACTACTACCACTACATCTACTACTATTCCAACTCCTACTCCTGCTACAACTACTACTTCTAATATTACTAGCACTACTCCTACTACTACTCCTCCTACTAATCCTACTACTACTACTACAACTACTACTATTCCTACTACTACTACTACTACTCCTCCTCCTACTAATCCTACTACTACAACTACAACAAATACTACTACTACAACTACTACTATTCCTACTACTACTACTACTACTAGACTACTATATCTACTACTATTCCAACTCCTACTCCTACTACAAATACTACTACTACTCAAACTACTACTACTACTATGACTACTATTCCTACTCCTACTAAAACTCCTACTGCTTATACAATAACTACTGCTACTGCTACCACAACTCCAACAACTACAACTCCCACTGCTACTCCTACTATAACCCCTCCTCCTCCTCCTCCTCCTACTACAACTACTATTATTACTACTACTGCTACTGCTGCTGCTCCTACTACTGCTACTTTCTGATACTACTACTACTACCACTACAATTACCACTAATACTAATATTACTACTACTGCTGCTACTAACTCTAATACAACAACAACTACTACTACTACCACCACCACTATTACTACTACTAATACTACAACTACTACTATGACTACTACTATGACTACTACTACTACTATAACTACTGCAACTACTACTACATCAACTACTACTCCTGCTGCTATCGCTACTTCTACAACTACTACGACTACTACTACTACTACAACTACTACACCTACAACTACAATTACCACTACTACTACTACTACTACTGCAACAACTATTAATATGACAACTACTACTACTGCTATTGCTAGAGCTACTAGTGCTACTACTCCTGTTACTTACACGACTACTACTACTACTACTACTACTACTACTACTACTACTACTACTTATACTACTATTACTTTTACTACTCCTACCACTACTACAGCTACCACTATTCCAACAACTACAACTCCTACTACTACTCCTACTACAACTCCAACTAATACAACTACTACTCCTATTAGTACTACTACTACAACTACTCCTATTAGAACTCTTACTGCTAGTACTACTCCTACTACTACCACTACTACTTATGCTACTACTACTACAACTACAACTGCTACTACTACTACTACTAGTACTACTACTACTGCTCATATTAATATGACTACTGCAACTACTATTGCTACTACTACTACAACTGCAACTATAGCTCCTATAGCTACTGCTATTCCTACTACAACTACAATGAGTAGTACTACAACTACTACACTTGCTACTACTGTCGCTACTACTACTATTACGACTACCACTACAACTACTGCCACTCCTACTACTATTGCTGCTACCACTACTCCAACAACTACAACTCCTACTACTAATCAAACTACAACATCGACTAATATTGCTGCTACTACGACTACTAATGCAATTACTGCTACTATTACAATAACTACTACTACAACTACTACTACTACTAGTACTGTTACTACTACAAATGTAGTTACTGTTACTGCTACAACTGCTACTACTAGTACTACTAGTACCACTAGTACTACCATTACTTCTTCTACTACTACTACTACTACTATTAATGTTTCTACAATTGGTGTTGCTACTACTACATCTGCAGCTACTACTTCTACTACTACTACTACTAATATTACTAGTACTTCCATAATAATTATACCACTACTATTACTACTATTACCCCAAATCCTACTACTACTGCTGCTCCAACTCCTATTCCTAGTATTACTCCTACTACCACCACTATTACTACTACCACAATAATAACAACTACTGCTACTACAACAACAACAACTACTACTACTACAATACTACTACTCCTACTATTATTGCTGCTACTTCTACTACTACTACTATTCTTAGCACTCCAACTACCTCAAGTACTACTTCTATAGCTACTACTACTACTCCTCCTACTACTACTCCTCCTACTCCTACTACAATTCCTAACACTCCTTCAACTTTAACTACTATTACTTCTAACAATCCTACAAATTTAACTACTACTACTACACTCCTACAAAGACTACTACTACTACAACTATAGCTACCACTACTGCTATGACTATTACTACTACTACTATTACTACTACTCCTACTACTACTACTCCTACTTCTACTATGACTACTACTACTCATACTAATACTAATACTCCAAACACACGTGCAACTACTTCTACTACTATTGCAACTACTACGATAACAACAACTACTGCTACCATGACTATTACTACTCCATGTACTACTATTCCATCTCCTAATCCTACTACTCCTACTACTACTACTCCGACTACTACTACTACTATGACAACTGCTATTCCTACTCCTACTCCAACTCTTACTACTACTACAATTGCTACTATAGCTGCTACCACTACTCCAACAACTACAACTCCTACTACTACCCCAACTACAACTCCTACTACTACTGCTACTATTACTACTACTACAACAACAACAACTACTACTACCACCACCACCACCACCACTAATACAAATATTACTACTACTATTGGAACTGCGACTACCACAACTATTCATATTACTACCACCACCACTACTACTACTACTACTTCAACTACTACTACTATTGCTACTGCTTCTTCTACTACTACTATGACTAATACTACTACTACTACAAATACAACTACTACACAAACTGCATCTATTACTACTACTATTGCTGCTGCTACTACTACAACTACCACAACTACTATTGCTACTACTGCTACTACTACTAGTAATACTACTCCCACAAGAATCACTACTACTACTACTACTACTACTACTACTTCTTCTAGAGTTGTTGTTGTTGCTGCTACTATTACTACTACTACTACTACTACTACTACTACTACTTCTAGAGTTGTTGTTGCTGCTGCTGCCACTACTACTACTACTACTACTACTACTACTACTACTACTACTACTACTACTACTACTACTACTACTACTACTATTGCTACTACTACTACTAATATGACTACTGCTACATTACTAATATTACAATAGCTACAACTACTACTCCAACCAGTACTACTATTATGGCTACTACTATGAATACTACTACTAGTACTATTTATACTACTATTGTTGCTGCTACTACTACACAATTACTATTGCAACAATGACTCCTACTCCAACTCCTCCTAGAACTACAGCTGCTGCTACTACTACTACTACTACTACTACTACTACTACTACTTTTACTACTACTACTACTACTATTACTACTACTACTACTACTACTACTACTACTACTACTACTACTATAACAATAGCCCTTCCTACTAATCCTACAACTACTAGTACTATTACTACTAGTGCTACTACTACCACAACTTCTACTACTATGACTACTACTACTACGACTCCTACTATGACTACTACTACTACTACTACTAATACTACTACTACTGCTATCTATACCACCTGTATAATTGCTACTACTCCTACTTTTGCTACCACTAGAACTACTACTACTAGTACTAACACTACTATTACTACTCTTAATACTACTACTAGTACTACTACTACTACTACTCCTACTACTACTACTTCTACTCCTACTAGTAGTAGGAGTAGAATTAATAGGAAAAGTAGTAGGACTAGAATCAGTAGTAGTAGTAGTAGAATTAGTAGTACTACAGTAGTATTACTACCCACAGTAGTAGTTGTGATAGTAGTAGCAGTGATAGTAGTAGTAGCAATAGTAGGAGCAGTAGTTGCAGTATTTGTGTCTTCAACAGCAGCAGTAGTAGCAGTAATAATAGTGGTAGCAATACTAGTGGTAGCAGTAGTTGTAGTAGTAGTTGAAGTACTACTAGTAGTAGTAACACTAGCCGTAGTAGTAGAAGTAGGAGTAGAAGTAGAAGCAGTAGTAGCAGTAGTAGAAGTAGTAGTAGCAGTGGTAGTACCAGTAGTACTAATAGTTGTAGTAGTAGAAGCAGTAATAGTAGTAGTAGCAGAACTAGTAATCATAGTAGTAGTAGGAGGAGTAGTAGAAGTAGCAACAGCAGGAGCAGTAGTAGTAGTAGTAGTGGTAGTGGTAGTAGTAATAGTAATAGTTATAGTATTAGTAGTAGTAGCAGTAGTTGCAATAGTAGTAGTAGTAGGAGTAGTAGTAGATGTAGTAGTACTAGTAGTAGTAGTCGTGGTGGTGGTGGTGGTTGTAGTAATTGTAGCAGCAGCACTAATAATGGTGTTAGTAGTTGTAGTACCAATAGTATTAGCTGTAGTAATATTGGTAGTGGTGGTAGTATTAGTAGTAGTAGTAGTAGTAGTACTGGTGAAGTAATAGTAGCAGTAGTAGTAGCAATAGTATTTTTAGTATTAGTAGAACTTATCGTGTAGTAGTAATAGTAATAGTAGTAGTAGTAGCTATAATTTTAATAGTAGTAGTACTAGTAACATTAGTGGTAGGAGCAGCAGTAGTTATAATAGTTGTAGTAGTAGTGGGAGTAGTTGTAGCCACAAAAATAGTAGTTGCAATAGTAGTAGTTGTTACAATAATAGTAATAGAATCAATAGTAGAAGTAGCAGTCATTTTAGTGGTTGCAATAGTAGAGTGGTAGTTGCAGTAGCATAAGTAGCAGTAATAGCAGTAGTAGCTATAGTAGTAGTAGTAGCAGCAGTACTAATAGTCGTAGGAGCAACACTAGTAGTAGCAGTGGTAGTAGTAGCAATGATAATATTGGTAGGAGTAGTAGTTATAGCAATAGCAATTATGGTTGTTGTACTAATAGTAGTACAACAAGTAGGAGTAGTACTAGCAAAAGCAGTAGAAGTTGTAGTAGTAATATTCGTGGTAGTAGTGGAAGTAATAGTAGTGGTAGTAGTAGTGGTGGTGGTAGGAGTTATGGTAGTAGTAGTTGTAGTTGTAGTAGTTGTTGTTGTTATAGTAGTAGCAGTAGTAGTAATAGTAGTAGATATAGTAGTAGTTGCGGTAGTAATTTTATTGGTAGTCAAATTAGCGGTGGGAGTAGTGGCAATAGTAGCAACAATAGTAGTAGTTGTTCTTATTGTTGAAGTAGTGGTAGTAGTGGTAGTAGTAGCAGTAGTAGTAATAGTAGTAGCTATAGTAGCAGTAGTAGTAGAAGTAGTAGTAGTAGCAGTAGTAGTCGTAGTAGTAGTAGTTTTAGTGGTAGTCAAGGAAGTGCTAGCAGTAGTAGATGCAGTAACCATATTAGCGGTAGTAGTAGTAGTAGTAGTCATAGCAGCAGTAGCAGAAGTCGCAGTAGTAGTAGAAGTACTAATAGAACGAGAAGTAGTATAGTAGTAATAATAGTAGCAGTAGTATTAATACTAGTAGCAGTATTAATACTTGTAGTTGCAGTAGTGGTAGGAGTGGTAGTAGTATTTGTTGGAGTAGCAGCAGCAGCAGCAGCAGTAGTAGTAGAAGTAGTGCAACTAGTAGTACTAGTAGTAGCAATAGAAGTTGTTGTTCTAGTAGTATTAGTAGTGGGAGAGTAGTACTTGTGGTTATTGTTGGATAAATAGTAGTAGTAGTTGTTATTTTTGTTATTGTTGTAGTGGTAATTATTGTGGTAGTAGTCATAGTTGTAGTAATGATACAATTAGTAGCAGTAGAAATTATAGTAGCAATAGTAGTAGAAGTAGTAGAAGTAGTAGCAGAAGTAGTAGTAGTTGTCATAGTTATTTTACCTGCCGTAGAGCGAAAGTAGTAGTAGCAATAGCAGTAGTGGCAAAAGCAACAATAGTAGTGTAGTGGTAGTGGAAGTAGTAGCAATAGTACTAGTAGCAATAGTAGTAGTTGTTGTAGCAGAAGTAGTAGGAAAAGTAGTAGTAGTAATAGTTTTAGTAGTAGCTACTATAGCAATAGTAGCAGTAGTAATAGTAGGAATATGTGTTGTAGTAGCTATAGGAATGGCAAAATCAATAGTACTAGTAGCAGTAGTAGTAGTATTAGTAGTTGGAGTGGTAGTAGCAGTAGTAGTAGTGGTGGAGGTAGTAGTAGTAGTAGTCGTGTTGGTGGTAGTAGTAGTAGAAGTAGTAATAGTAATTGAAGCACTAGTGACAGCAGTAGTAGTAGGGGCTGGAGTAGTAGTAGGAGTAGTACTAGTTGGAGTATTGGTAGCGGTAGTAGTAGTTGTAGTAGTAGTAGTGGTAATAGCAGTAGTAGTTGAAGTAGTAGTCATAGTAGTAGTATTAGGAGTTATAGTTGGAGTAGGAATTGGAGTTGGAGAATTAGAAATAGAAGTAGTTGTTATAGTAGTCATAATAGCAGTAGTTGTAGTAGTAATACTAGCAGTAGTAGTTTTAGTAGTAGTAGCGGTAGTACTAGTTGTTGTAATGGGAGTAGGAGTAGTAGTATGACTAGTAGTAGTTGGTGAAGAGGTAGTAGAGGCAGTAAGAGTAGTAGCAGCAGTAAGAGTTGGAGTAGTATGAGTAGGACCAGTAGTAGTTGCAATGGTAGGACCAGGCCTGTGTTAATAGCAGTAGTAGTAGTAGGAGTAGTAGTAGTAGTGGATGTACTAGTAGGATTATTAGGATTAGTAGTAGTGTTAGGAGCAGTAGTTGTAATAATAGTTGTAGGAGTAGTAGTGGCTGTAGGTATCAGAGTTGGAGTTGTAGTTGTAGTTAAAGTAGTAGTAGTAGGGGTAGTAGTAGTAGTGTTAGTGTAAGCAGTAGTGGTATTAGTAGAAGGAGGAGAGGTAGTAGTAGCAATTGTACGAGTAGTAGAAGCAATAGTAGTAGTAGTAGCAGTGGTGGTGGTGGTAGTAGTAGTAGTAGTATTAGCAGAAGTCATGGTAGTAGTAGACCTAGCAGCTGTAGTAGTTGTTATTGTAGGATTAGTAGAAGGAGTAGTTGTTGTAGTAGTAGTGGTAATAGTAGCAGCAACAGTAGCAGAAGCAGCAGTACTAGTAGCTATAGTTCTAGGATGAGTTGGAACAAAAGTAGTAATAGGAGTAGTAGTTGTTTGAGTTGGGACAGTAGTAGTAGTATGAGTTGTAGTAGCTGTAGGAGTTGGAGTAGGAGTCATAGTAGCAGTTGTAGTTGTAGGAGTCAGAGTAGTAGTAGTAGTAGTAGTAGGAGTCAGAGTAGGAAGAGTAGCAGTAGTAGTCAAAGTAGTAGTAGTAGTAGGCAGAGGGGGAAGAGGAGGAGGAGTTGGAGCAGTAGTAGTAGTAGTATTTGGAGTAGTAGTAGTAGTGTTAGTATTAATTGTAGTAGTACCAGTAGGTGGAGGAGGAGTAGTCATAGCAATTGTACTGGTAGTAGAAGTAGTAGTACTTGCAGTAGTAGTATTAGCAATAGAAGTAGTAGTAGTAGTAGTAGTAGTAGTTCGAGCCGTAGTAGTAGTAGTAGTGGTAATAAAAGTTGTGGCAGTAGTTGCAGTAATAGTAATAGTAGTAGTAGTAGTAGGAGTAGGTGTTGTAGTTGTAGCAGTAATAGTAGTAGTAGTAGTCGTCGTAGTAGTGGTGGTGGTGGTGGTGGTGGTAGCTGCTGTTGTAGGAGGACTTGGAATAGGAGTCATAGTAGTAATAGTAGTAGTAGTAGTAGTAGTAGCAGCAGCAGCAGCATCATCATAGTATAAGTATTCACAGTAGTCATAGTAGTACCAGTAGTGGAAGGAGTAGTGGTAGTAGCAGTTGTACTATTGGTAATGTAGTAGTATCTACAGTAGTTGTACCAGTAGTAGTATATACAGTAGTTATACTAGTATTAGTAGTAATAGGAGGGGGAGGAGGAGTAGTAGTAGTAGTAGTAGCAGCAATAGTCGTTGTTGCAGTAATAGTATCAATAGGAGTGTTTTGTGTGGTAGTATTAGTACGACTGGTAGTAGGAGGAGGAGCTATCATAGTAGTTGGGGTAGTCATAATAGTAGTAGAAATAGCAGCATGAATAATAGCAGTAGTAGGAGTTGGAGTGTAGTGGTAGTAGTGGTAGTTAGAGTAATAGGCATAGTAGTCATGGTAGTGTTAGAAGTAGTAGTAGTTGTTGTTGTAGTAGTAGTATTAATAGTAGTAGAAGTAGTAGGAGTGTTAGAATTTGTAGTACTAGTAGTAGTAGTTGTAGTAGTGTTAGTATTAGTAGTAGCACTACTAGTAGTAGCAGGAGTAGTAATAGCAATAATTGTATTAGTAGTAAAAATAGTAGTAGTAGTAGTTGTTGTTGTTGTTTTAGTTATGGTAGTAGTAGTAGTTATTGTTGTTATTGTTGTAGTAGTTGTTGTAGTAGTAGTAGTTGTTGTTGTAGTAGTGGCAATAGCAGTCGCAGCAGCAGCAGCAGCAGTAGTTGTCGTAGTAGTAGTAGAAATAGTAGTAGTAGAAGTTCTACTAGTAGCAGCGGCAGCAGCAGTAGTAGTAATAGTAGCAGCAGTAGTAGTAGGAGTAGTAGGAGTGTTCAGAGTAGTAGTAGTGGTAGGAGTCGCAGTAGTCGTAGTAGTAGCAGTAGCAGTAGTATTAGTAGGAGTGTTAGGGTTAGTAGTAGTATTAATAGCAATGAGAATAATATCAGTTATCAGAGAATTAGTGTCTTTAGGTGTAGGAGTCAGAGTAGTTGTAGGAGTAGTAGTAGGGGTAGTAATAGTAGTGCTAGTATTAATAGTAGTAGTACGAATAGTAGGAGGAGTACTGGTAGTAGCAATTATACTAATAGTAGAAGTAGTAGTAGTAATATTAGTGGTAGAAGCAGCAGCAGCAGCAGTAGTAGTAGTAATTTTTGTAGTACAAGTAGTAGTTGTTGTAGTAGTAGGAGCAGTAGTAGTAGTAGTAGTAGTCGTAGAAGTCATGGTAGTAGTAGTAGTTGTTGTTGTTGTTGATGTAGGTGATGTGGTTGGAATAGTTGTTATAGTAGTAGTAGTAATAGTAGTTGAAGTAGTAGTGGTAGTGGTGGTAGTAGTTGTAGTAGTAGTTGTAGTCATAGCGGGAGTTGGAGTAGTAGTAATTGGAGTGTAGTAGTTGATGTATGGGTAGTAGTAGTAGTAGGCGTTGTAGTAGCAGTAAGAGTTAGAGTAGGAGTCGTAGTAGCCGTCGTGGTGGTAGTAGGAGGGGTAGTAGTAGCAGTAGTAGCCATAGGAGTAGGAAAGGTTGTAGTACTAGTAGTAGTTGGGGAAGTAGTAGGAGCGGCAAGATCAGTAGTCGTAATAGTAGGAGGAAGAAGGATATTAATAGAAGGATTAAGAAGGGTAGTAATTGTAGCAGCAGTAGTAATATGAGTAGGAAGGGTAGCAGTAGTAGTTATAATAGTAGTAGTTGCCATAGTAGAAGTAGTAGGAGTAGTAGTAGTAGTAATAGTTGTAGTTGTAGCAACTATAGCAATAGCAGCAACAATAGTAGCAGAAATAGAAGTAGTAATAGTAGTAGGAGAGGCAGGATCAGCAGTAATAGTAGCAGTTGCAGTAGTAGTAGTAGTTGAAGGAGTAGTAGGAGTATTAGTAGTAGTGGTGGAAGAAGTAGTAGTAGCCGTAGTAGTAGTAGCAGCAGAAGTACTAGTAGTTGTAGTAGTAGTGGTGATGGTAGATAGTAGTATGAGTATTAGTAGTAGTAGTAGAGGTAGTAGCAATAATAGTAGTATTAGTGGCAGGAATAGTAGTATTAGTGGTTGTAGTAGTAGTAGAAGTAGTACTAGTTGGAGTATTGGTAGTGGCAGCAGTAGTTGTAGTTGTCGTAGTGGTAGTAGCAGTAGTAGTTGAAGTAGTTGTAGTAATACTATTAGGTGTGGCAGTTGGAGTAGGAATTGGGGTTGGAGTAGTAGTGATAGTAGTAGTTGTTATAGTAGTGGTAGTAGAGTAGTATTAGTAGTAATTATAGTACAGTAGGAGTAGGGGTAGTAGTATTAAGAGTAGTAGTAGCTATAGGAGTTGGAGTAGTAGGAGTAGGAGTAGTAACAGTTGTAGTAGTAGGACTAGGCATTTTGATAGCAATGGTAGTAGTAATAGTAGCAATTGTAATAGTAGTAGAACGAGTAGTAGTAGTATTAGTAGTAGTAGTATTAGTAGTAGAAGTAGTAGTAGTAGTTGGGTCTGCAGCAATAGGAAAAGTAAAAGTAGTATTAGCACTAGTAGTAGTAGCAGTAGTTGTTATAGGAGTATTAGTAGGAGTAGTTATTGTAGTAGTAGTCATAATAGTAGCAGTAGCAGTAGTAATCGAAGTTGTAGTACCTATAGGAGTTGAGGTAGGGGTCATAGTAGCAGTTGTAGTTGTAATATTAGGATTAGTAGTAGCAGTAGTGGTGGGAGTAGGAGTAGGAAGAGTAGCAGTAGTAGTAGAAGTAGTAGTCATAGTACTAGTCATAGTAGTAGTAGGATTTGTAGTAGGACTAGGAGTAGTAGTTGGAGTAGACGTAGTAGTAGTGGTATTAGGAGGAGTAATAGTAGTGTTAGTATTCATAGTAGTAGTACTAGTAGTAGGAGGAGTAATAGTCATAGCAATTGTATTGGCAGTAAAGAGGTAGTAGTAGCAGTAGTAGCAATTGTAGTAGTAGTAGTATTAGCAATAGCAGTTGTAGTAGTAGTAGTATTAGAAGTCATGGTAGTAGTAGTAGTAGTACTAATAGTTGTTCTAGTTGTAGGAGTAGTACTAGGAACTATTGTTCTAGTAGTACTAGTAATAGTAGTAGTAGTAGTAGTAGTAGTAGTAGTAGTAGTAGTAGTAGTAGTAGTAGTAGTAGTGGTAGTAGTAGCCGTCATTGTAGGAAGAGTTGGAATACGAGTCATAGTGGTAGTAGTAGTTGCAGCAACTGTGGCGGCAACAGTAGAAGTAGTAGTAGTAGTGGTATTCATATTAGTAGTAGTAGTACCACTGGTGAAGTAGTAGTAGTAGTAGCAGTTGTGTTTTTTGGTAATCTAGTTGTAATTACAGTAGTAGAACTAGTAGTAGTAGTAGTAGTAGCAGTAGTAGTAGGACTAGTAGTAGTTGTAGTTGTTGTAGTAGCAGCAGCAGTAGCAGCAGTAGTAGGAGTTGTAGTAGTAGTAGTAGGAGTAGGAGGAGGAGGAAGAGGAGGAGTAGTAGTAGTAGTAGTTGTTGTAGTAGCAGTAGTAGTAGTAGGCGTAGATGTAGTAGTAGTAGAACTAGGAGTAGCAGTAGTAATAGTTGGAGTACTGCTACTAGTAGTTGTTGTAGTTGTAGCAATAGCAGCAGTAGTAGTAGGAGTAGGAGTAGCAGCAGTAGCGGTTGTTGCAGTAGTAGTAGTAGTTGGAGTGTTTGGAGTAGTAGTATTAGTAAGATTGGTAGTAGTAGTCGTAGTAGTACTACTACTAGTAGTAGTAGTAGGATCAGTAGTGGCAGTTGGAGTAGTCGTAATAGTAGTAGAACTAGTAGTAGTAATAGTAGCAGGAGTGGAGTGATAATAGCAGTAGTTGGAGTACAAGGCGTAGAAGTCGTAGTAGTGTTAGGAGTAGTAGTTGTTGTTGTTGTTGTACTATTAGTATTAGAAGTAGTAGGAGTGTTAATATTAGTAGTAGTTGTTGTTGTTATTGTAGTAGTGTTAGTATTTGTAGTAGTAGTACCAGTAGTATTAGGAGCAGTAGTAGTAGAAGTAGTAGTTGTAGAAGTTGTAATAGTAGTAGTAGTTGTTGTTGTTGTTGTTGTAGCAGTTGTAGTAGTATTAATAGGAGGAGGAAGAGTAGTAGTGGTGGTGGTAGTAGTAGTAGTTGTTGTTGTTGTTATTGTTGTTGTTGTAGTAGCAATAGTAGCAGCAGCGGCAGCAAGAGGAGTAGTAGTATTAGTATTAGTAGTAGTAGTTGTTGTTGTTGTTGTTGTTGTTGTTGTTGTTGTACTAGTAGCAATTGCCGCAGCAACGGCAGCAAAAGTAGTAGTATTAGTAGTAGTAGTAGTTGTAGTAGTAGTGGTAGTGATAGTACTGGTAGCAATTGTTATAGTTAGAGTAGCTGTAGTAGTTATAGTAATAGCAGCAACAGTAGTAATAGTGGGAATAGCTACAGTAGTAGTAGAAGTAGCAGTGCGAGTGTTATGAGTAGTAGTTAGTAGTAGTAGTAGTAGTAGTAGTAGTAGTAGTAGCAATGCGAGTGTTAGGAGTAGTAGTTGGAGAATTAGAATTGGTTGTAGTATTAATAGCAGTAGCAGCAATAGTTGTTATAGGATTATTAGTGGCTTTGGAGGTAGGAGTTGGAGTAGTAGTAGGATTAGTAGTAGTGTTAATATTTGTAGTAGTAGTACCAGTTGTAGGAGTTGGGGTAGTAACAAATGTACTACTAGTAGGAGTGGCAACAGTAGTAGTAGTCATAGAAGTCGTGGTAGTTGTAGTATTACTAGTAGTAGTTGTTGTTGTAGGAGTAGTAGTAGGAATTATTGTAGTAGCAGTAGTAGTAATAGTCATAGTAGTGGTAGTCGTAGTAGTAGTAGTAGTAGTAGTAGTAGTAGTAGTAGTAGTAGTAGTAGTAGTAGTAGTAGTAGTAGTAGTAGTAGTAGTAGTAGTAGT
>RXID01008737.1:373-47873 GCA_005019695.1 Trichopus zeylanicus subsp. travancoricus
CCACTCCTCCTCCTACTCGGACTAAGACGACTAGCCCAACAACAACTACCGGTAATACTACTCACGACGGGCTACGTCGCAAGAGACGACCAAACTACTCCACCTAGTACGACGACTACTCTACTACTGCTGTTGCTTAGTTGCGACTACACTAATACAACTAATATTATACTACTACTACTACTACTATACTATACTACACTACTACTAACTACTCCTAACTACTTACATCTACGACTCTTTACTAAACTACTACTACTACTACCACTACTACTACTACACTATCGTCTACACTACTAACTACCTCCTACTTACTACTACTACTACTACCTTTACTACACTACTACTATACTACTACGACGACTACTATAACTACTACTACTACTACTACCACTACTACTTATACTTACTACTACTACTACTACTACTACTACTACTACTACTACTACTACTACTACTACTACTACTACTACTACTACTACTATCACAACTACTACTGCAACAACAACTACTGTTACTGCTACTCCTGTTGCCGCTGTGGCTAGTACTGCTGCACCGGCAAATACTACTGCTGCTACTGCCCCTTCGACTACAACTTCTACTGTTACTACTGCTGCTGTTGCTGCTGCTGCTACAACTACTAGTACTACCGCTAGAACTATTACTACCGCTACTACTCCTTCTATTGTTACTAGAAGTCGTACCACTATTGTTACTACTTCTACTACTAAAATTAGTACAACTATTACTACAACTACTATTACTACTACTGCAACAATAACTACTACTATTGCTGCTACTAATAGTACTACCACTACTGCAATTATTGCTGCTACTACCATTGCCTCTACTACTACTACTACCACTGCTACTACAACCACTACTACCACTACTGCTGTTACTACTACTACTACTACTGCAACAACAACAACTACAACAACAATAACTACTACTATTAGTACTATTACTATGGCTGCTGTTGCTAATACTACTACTACTATTATTCTCACTACTACTGCTACTACCACAACTACTACTACTATTACTTCTACTGCTGCAACTACCGGTACTACTACTACTACTACTACTTCAGCTACAACTCCCCTACCTCCTCCTACAACAACTACTATTACTGCTACTACTACAACTACTGCTGCTGCAGCAGCTACATCTACTACTAGAACTATTACTTTTATGACTGCTATAAATACTAATACAATGACTACTACTACTACTACTACTACTACTACTACTAATACTACTACTACTATTACTACTACTACTACTACTACTACTACTACTACCAATATTACAACAAATCCTACTCCCACTTCTGCTACTACTATTGCGACTACTACTACTTCTGGTACTACTACTACTGCTACCACTATTACTATTCATAATACTAATAATACTACTATGGCCGCTACTACTAGTACTAAAAGTACTACTACTACTACTAGAACTACTACTACTAGTAGTACTACAACAAATACTACTACTGCTATTGCTACTACTATTACTACTAGTACTGTTACTAGTACTGCTAGTGCTACTACTACTAATACTACTAATACAACTACTACTACTATAACTACTATAAGAAAAACAACAACAACAACAACTACTACTATGATGACTACTACTGTGGATACTAATACTGCTACTGATACTGCTACTAATATTACTATTGCTGTTGTTGTCACTTTCGTGACTACCACTACAACCTCCTCTGTTATTGCTATCGTTGTCGCTACTACTACTACTACTACTACTACTACTACGACTACCACTACCACTCTTCCTACACCTATTACTAGCACAACTACCATATCTACTACTGAATCTACTACTACTAGTACTGCTACTTATACGACTTTGACTACTACAACTCCTACTCCTACTACTACTCCTACTCTTGCTCCTAGCACTACTGCTACTACTTCGACTATGACTGCAACTACTATATCTATATCTACTACTACTACAACCACTAGTAGTAGTAGTAATAATAATAATACTACTTCTACTGCTGCTATTTTTACTTCTACTGTTGCTGCTACTACTTCTATTGCTTCGAAAGCTGCTACAGCTACTACTACTGCTGCTGCTGCTACTTACACTCTTGCTACTACTATTGCTACTACTACTACTACTACTACTACTACTACATCAACTACAACTACTACACGAACACCTCTTCCTACTACTACTACTACTAATACTATTGATACTGCTATCACAACTACTACTAGTAATACTCCAACTAATACTGCTACAACTACTCTTCATATTACCACCACTATTGCTGATGATGTTGCTGCTAATGCGATTGCTACTACCACTACTACTACTACTACAAGAACAACAGCAACTACTACTACTGCTACTGCTAATGCTACTGCTACTAATACAACTACCACTAGTACCTACTACTACTACTCCTGTTGTCGCTGTGGCTACTATTTCTGCTCTGGCAACTACTACAACTATAGCTGCGGCTCCTACGACTACTACTTCCACTGTTACTATTGCTGCTGCTGCTACTACTACTAGTACTACTGCTAGAACTATCACTACTACTACTCCAACTGCTACTACTACTCGTACCATTGCGGCTACTACTTCTACTACTAAAACTACTACTACTACTAATACTACAATATTACTACTACTGCAACTACAGCTACTACTACTACTGCTACTAATACTACTACAACTACTAAAATTATTGCTACTACTACCACTACTACTACTACTACTACTACTACAACCACAACTACAACAACAACAAGAACAACAACAACAACAACAACAACTACTACTACTACTACTACTGCAACAATAACAACTATGACAACAACAACAACAACTACTATCTGATAACTTCTACTGCTAGTACTACTACTACGGCTGCTGTTGCTAATACTACTAATAGGACTATTATTACTAGTACTACTACTACTACTACCACAACAACTACTACAACTACTTTCACTACTGCCAATTCTACTGTTGCTACTACCACTACCACTACTAATGCTACTACTGCGACTACTGCTACAACTCCCCTACCTCCTCCTGCTACTACTACTACAATTAATGCTACTACTACAACTACTGCTGCAGCAACTACTGCTACAACTCTTACATTTATGATTGCTATAACTACTAATACAATGACAACTACTACTACTACTACAACAACAACAACAACAACAACTACAACTACTGCTACTACTGCTAGTACTACAACTAGCAATATTACTTCAATTCCTACACCTACTACTACTACTACTCCTGCAACTACATCTATAGCTACTGCTACTACTTCCATTGCTCATACTACTACTATTACTTCTACTGCTGCTGCTATTACTACGAATACTAATACTACTACCTCTACTTCTACTACTGCTACTACTAGTGCTACTACTACTACAACAACAATAACAACTACTCTACTCCTACTACTATTACTACTATCACTATGACAACAACTACTAATGCTACTATTGCCACTACGACAACTACTTGTACGATTACTGCAACCACTTCTACTATGACTAATACTACTACTACTGCACCTAACTCCTACTACTAGTACTACCACTACCAATAGCGCTACTACTACTACTGTTGCTACTACTACTATTACTTCAATTACTTTTACAACTCCAAATATTGCTAGTACTACTGCTACCACTATTACTACTACTACTCCTTGTACTACTTCCACTACTACTACTACTACTACTACAACTACTACTATGACTATTACTACTACTGCAATAGCTAATACTACTACGACCACTACTACAATAGCTATAACTAAGACTACTACTACTGCTACTCCTCCTCCCACTTTTACTCCACTCCTACTATGACTACTTCTACTACTACTGCTACCACTCATACTCCAACTCCTACTGCTACTACAATTGCTACTCCTACTCCTACTCCAACTCCAACTACTACTGATGCAACTACAACTCCTACCAATACAACAACTACTACCAATACAACAACTACTACTACAATAACTACTACTACAATAACTACTACTACTACAACAACTACTTCGATTGCTACTACTAGTACAAGCAGAATTGCTACAACTACTACTCGTACTACTTCTAATACTACTATTAATAATACTAACACTACAACTACTACTCCTCCTACTACTACTAGTACCTCTGCTACTACTACTACTACTACTACCACCACCACCACCACCACCACTACTACTACTACCACAAGTAGTTTTACTACTCTCCGGTTACTGCTACTACCACTACAACTATTACTATTAGAACTACAACTACTATGACTACTACTGCTACTACTACTACTACTACTACTACTAATACCACTACAACTACTACTACGATGACTATTACTACTACAACTAATACACTGTGACTACTACTACAATCACTACTACTACAATTTCTACTACTATTGCTGCTGCTACTAGCACTACAACAACTACTATTACTATACTGCAACTACTACCACTACTCCTACTCCACTACTATTACTCATCCTAACACTCCAACTACTTCTACTACTACTGTTACTACTACCATGATTACTACTACTAATGCTACGTCTACTACTACAATACTACTATAGCAACTACAACTTCAACTATTACTCGTGCGACTACTACTACAACTGTTACTATGACACCAACTACTTTTATTCCTACAACTATTACTCTCACTACAACTACCACTGCTACCGCTACTACTCCTATTACTACTATTACCACTGCTACTACTACTACGGCTACTACTATGACTACTACTACTACAACTACCACTGCTACTCCTACTCCTGCTACTCCTACTACTACTACTACTACAACAACTACTACTACTACTATAACTGCTGCTACAACTACAACTTCTACTACTACTACTGCTACTACTGCTACTACTACAATTACTATTACTTCTACTGCTGCGGCTGCTGCTACTATTACTACTACTTCTGCTGCTAATGCTACTACTAGTACTAATGCTGCTACTACTCCTATTACTACTACTCCTACTATTACTATTACAACTTCTCTTACTACTACTGCTGCTACTAATACCAATACTACTAGGACTACTACTAGTACTACTACTCCTACACCTACTACTACAACTACGACCACTCCTACTACTACTAACACTACTACTACTACAACTATAACTTTTACCACTACTCTTGCTCCAACTCCAACTCCTACTCCTACTTCTACTCTGACAATGACAACACCAACTACTACAACTATTACTATAACTACTACTCCTCCTATTACTACTACTACGACAACTACAACTACAACTACAACTGCTAGTACTACTACTACCACTACATTTCTTACTAGTATGAATACTACTACTACTACTACTACAACTAATACAACAACTACTACAACAACTACTGTGTCTGTAGTTGCTGCCACCTCTATAACTTCCACTACTGCCACTTCCCCTGATACAATAACTACCGTTGCTACTGTTGTTGTTGCAACTACAACTATTACAACTATTACTACTAGTCCTACTCCTGCTCCTAGTACTACCAGTACTATTCCTACTACGACTGCAACTACTATATTTACAACTACCACCACAACTACAACAACAACTACTACTAATACTACTTCTACAACTGCTACTTCTATTGCTACTACTGCTGCTACTACTATTACTCCTTCTGCTGTTATTGCTGCAGTCGCTGTGGCTGCTACTTCCACTCCTACTCCTACTCCTGCTACTATTGCTACTACTACTTCAACTACTACTACTCCTCCGGCTCTTCTTCCTCCTCCTCCTCCTACAACTACTACTAATACAACTATCACAACAACTATAGCTAGTAATACTACAACCACTACTGCTACTTCTAATACTACTACTACTACTCTACCTATTACTACGACTACTACTACTGTTGCTGCTGCTAGTGCAACTACTACTACTACTACTACTAACTACTACTACTACAACAACAACAACAACAACTACAACAACAACTACTACAACTAACTACTACTATAACTACTACTACTACTACTACTACTACTAATACTACAACTACTACTACTACTACTGTTGCAACAACAACTACTGTTACTACTACCCTTGTTTCCGCTGTGGCTACTACTGTTGTACCGGCAAAGACTTCTACTGTTGCTGCTGCCCCTACGACTACTACTTCTACTATTACTACAACTACTATAGTACTACCGCAAGAACTATTACTACTGGTACTACTCCGTCTACTGCTACTAGAACTCATACCACTATTGTTACTACTTTTACTACTAAAATTACTACAACAACTACTACAACAATTATTAATACTACTACTGCTGCTACTAATACTACTACCACTACTGCAATTATTGCTGCTACCACCACTGCCACTACTACTACTACAACCACTACTACTATACTACTACTACTACTACTACTACTGCAACAACAACAACTACGACAACAACAACTAGTACTACTATCCGATAACAACTACTACTAGTACTACTACTAAGGCTGCTGTTGCTAATAATACTACTACTATTATTACCACTACTACTACTACTACTACCACAACTACTACTACTATTACTATTACTATTATTACTTCTACTGCTGCAACTACCTGTACTACTACTACTACTACTACTACTACTACTACTGCAACTACTATTACTGCTACTACTACAACTACAATTGCTGCAGCAGCCACATCTACTACTAGAACCATTACTTTTATGACTGCAATAACTACTAATATAATGACCACTACTACTACTACTACCAATATTACTACAGATCCTACTCCCACTAATGCTACTACTACTGCGACTACTTCTACTTCTGCTACTACTACTATAGCTACTACTACTACTATTACTACTACTAATAATACTACTACTACCACTACTACTACTACTACTACAAGTACTAATACTGATACTAGAACTACTACTGCTAGTAGTACTACAATAAATACTACTACTGCTACTGCTACTAACAATAAATACTACTACTACTACTACTACTACTGCTACTGCTAGTACTACAATAAATACTACTACTGCTACTAGTACTACTACTACTACTACTACTACTACTAATACTACTACAACGACTACTACTGTGGCTACTAATACAACTATTGTTGTTGTT
Source organism: Trichopus zeylanicus subsp. travancoricus (assembly GCA_005019695.1). Lineage (NCBI taxonomy): Eukaryota > Viridiplantae > Streptophyta > Magnoliopsida > Dioscoreales > Dioscoreaceae > Trichopus > Trichopus zeylanicus. Next base: position 7,567 of record RXID01008737.1, read on the forward strand.
GTTACTGTTGTAGCTACTACTACTACCTCCTTTGTTATTATTGTCGTTGTCGCTACAACTACTACTACTACTACTACTACTACAACAACTACTACTACGACTCCTCCTACATCTATTACTACCACAACTACTACAGCTACTACTAAAACTACTACTACTGCTACTTATACGGCTTTGACTACTTCAACTCCTACTCCAACTACTACTCCTACTCTTGCTCCAGGCACGACTGCTACTACTCCGACTATGACTACAACTACTATATCTACATCTACTACTACTACAACTAGTAGTAGTAGTAATAATAATAATAATAATACTTCTACTGTTGCTACTTCTACTTCTACTGCTGCTGCTGCTACTTCTGTTGTTTCAGAAGCTGCTACAGCTACTACTACTACTACTGTTGCTACTTCCACTCCTACTACTACTATTGCTGCTACTACTACTACTACAACTATTATTCTGACTCCTCTTCCTACTACTACTACTATTGATACTACTATCACAACTACTACTAATAATACTCCTACTAATACTACTACCACTACTCTTCCTATTACCACCACTACTGCTGCTGATGATGCTGCTAATGAAATTGCACTACCACTACTACTACTACTACAACAACAACACCAACTACTACTACTGCTATTGTTAATGCTACTGCTACTAATACAACTACCACTAGTACTACTACTGCTACTCCTGTTGTCGCTGTGGCTACCGTTGCTGCTCTAGCAACTACTACGGCTATAGATGCTGCTCCTACGACTACTACTTCGACTGTTACTACTACTGCTGCTGCTGCTGTTGCTGCTACGAGTACTACTACTCCAACTGCTACTACTACTCGTACCACTACGGCTGCTACTTCTACTAGTAAAACTACTACTCCTACTAATACTACAACTATTACTACTACTGCTGCTACTAATACTACTACCACTACTAAAATTATTGCTACTACTACCACTACTACTACTACTACAACCACAACAACAATAATAATAGCAACAACAACAACAACAACAACAACAACTACTACTACTACTACTTCTACTACTACTACTACTAATACTACTACTACTATTACAACAACTATAATAAAAAAATAACAACAACAACTACTACTACTACGACTAATACTGTGGCTACTAATACTACTATTGCTGTTGTTGTTACTGTTGTAACTACTACTACTACCTCCTCAGTTATTGTTGTTGTTGTCGCTACAACTACTGCTATTACTGCTACTACTACAACAACCACTACTACGACTCCTCCTACACCTATTACTACCACAACTACCACAGCTACTACTGAAACTACTACTACTACTACTACTGCTAGTTATACGGCTTTGACTACTTCAACTCCTACTCCAACTACTACTCCCACTCTTGCAACTGACACTACCGCTACTACTCTGACTATGACTGCAACTATTATATCTATATCTACTACTACTACAACTAGGAGTAGTAGTAATAATAATAATACTACTTCTATTGCTCCTGCTGCTACTTCTTTTGCTTCGGAAGCGGCTACAGCTACAACTACTACTGTTGCTACTTCCACTCCTACTACTACTATTGCTGCTGCTACTACTACTACTACTACTACTACTTCAACAATAACTATTACACTAACTCCTCTTCCTACTACTACTACTACTACTACTACTACTACTACTATTGATACTGCTATCACAACTACTACTAGTAATACTCCTACTAATACTACTACTACTACTCTTCCTATTACCTCCACTACTGCTGCTGATGCTGCTACTAATGCAATTGCTACTACCACTACTACTACTACTACTACTACTACAACAACAACAACTACTACTGCTACTGCTAATACTACTGCTACTAATACAACTACCACTAGCACTACTACTGCTACTCCTGTTGTCGCTCTGGCTATCGCTGCTGCTCTAGCATCTACTACAACTATAGCTGCTGCTTCTACGACTACTACTTCTATTGTTAAAACTACTCCTACAGCTGCTATTGCTGCTACTAGTACTACAACTCCAACTACTACTACCACTGCGGCTGCTACTTCTACTACTAAAACTACTACTCCTAATAATACTACAACTATTACTACTACTGCAACTATAGCTACTATTACAGCTGCTACTAATACAACTACCACTACTAAACTTATTGCTACTACTACCACTACTACTACTACTACAACCACAACAACAATAATAAGAACAACAACAACAACAACAACAACAACAACTACTACTACTACTACTACTACTACTACTACTACTACTGCAACAATAACGACTATGACAACAACAACAACTACTACTATCCGATAACTACTACTGCTAGTACTACTACTACGGCTGCTTTGCTAATACTACTAATAGTACGATTATCACTAATACTACTACTACTACTACCACAACAACAACTATTACCACTTCTACTGCTGCTACTACCACTACCACTACTAATGCAACTACTGCGACTACTGCTACAACTCCCCTACCTCCTCCTCCTACTACTACTGCTATTACTACGACTACTACAACTACTACTACGGCAACCACTGCTACAACTCTTACATTTATGAATGCTATAACTACTAATACAATGACAACAACAACAACTACTACTACTACAACAACAACAATAACAACTACTACTACTACAACAACAACAACAACAATAATTACTACTACTTCTGCTTCTGCTACGACTAGCAATATTACTTCAACTCCTACTCCTACTACTACTACTACTCCTGCAACTACATCTATTGCTACTATTACTACTTCCATTGCTCAAACTACTACTATTACTACTATTGCTACTGCTATTACTACGAATACTACTACTACCTCTACTTCTACGAGGCTACTACTACTACTACTACTACAATAAGAATAATAACAACTACTCTACTCCTGCTACTGTTACTGCTATGACTATGACAACAACTACTACTGCTACTACTGCCACAACGACAACGACTTGTATGATTACTGCAACCACTACTATTATGACTAATACTAGTACTACTACAGCTACGATTACAACTGCTAACAATACTACAACTTCTACAACTACTACTACTACTACTACTACTACTTATACAACTACTACTACCATAACTCTTGATACTACTACAACTACTACAAGTATTAGTACTACAACTTCTACTACTACTACTACTAGTGCTGCTGCTTCTGGTACTACAACTATTACCATTGCTAATACCAGTACTACAACTACTATTACTACTACTACAACTACTACAACTACTACTGCTACTAATGCTCCTATTGCTACTACTACTACCACCAAAGCTACTACTACTACTCCTATTACTACTACTACTTCTACTATGACTACTACTGCTTCTACTACTATTACTACTACTGCTACTATCTACAACTAATGCTACTGCAACTACGACTATTACTATAACACCTACTACTACTGTAACTACTACGTCTATTACTACTACCACTAGTACTACTACAACAACAACAACTACTGTTAGTACTATTACTACAACTACTACTGCAACTACCCCTACTACTACTACTTCTGCTGCTGCTAACCGCTACTACTACTACTACTACTACTACTACTACTAATACTACTAGTATTACAACTAATACAACAACTACTAACACTAATACTACTACTACTACTACAAATGCTACTATTACAACAACTACAACTACTAGTACTACTGCTACTGATATGGCTACAGCTATCATAGCTACTATTACAACCACTACTACTATTAGTACTAGTACTAATACTAGTACTACTAGTACTACTACTACTACTACAACTACTTCTACTCCTACAACAATTACTACGTCTGTAACTACGACAATAACACCTACTGCTAAGACTCCTAATACTCCAACTACGATTACTGCTACTACTACAAAAATGACTACTACACATACTACTACTACTACTACGGTTGTTGCTGCTGCTGCTACTTCTACTCTTCCTACTACCACGATTGCGACTACTAGTACTACCACTACCACTACTACTGCAACTATTGTTGTTGCTCTGATTACCACTACTGCTACTTCTACTCCTACCACCACTACTACTACAACAGTTACTACTACTCCGGCTCCTAATACTGCTAATACTACTCCAACAACTCCAACTAACTCTGCTACTACTACTACTACTACTACTACCATCACTATAACTACTTCTACCGCTACTACACCTTCTCCAACTCCTCCTATGACTACTACCACTCCAACTCCTACTAATGCTACAATTGTTGCTACTCGTACTACTGTCGCCACTACTATTAATACAACAATAATGCCTACTACTTCTATAACTCTTCTTACTCCAACTCCTACTACTAGTACTACCACTACCAATAGCACTACTACTACTACTATTGCTACTACTACTACTACTACTACTACTACTACTACTACTATTGCTACTACAACTCCAATAGTAGCAGTAGTAGTAACTTCAGCAAAACTAATTGTATTAGTAGTATTAGTAGTCATAGTGGTAGTAGCAGCAGCTGCAGTAAAAGCAGCGATAATATTAGTTATAGCTGAAGAAGTAGTAGTAGTAGTAGTTTGAGTTATGGTAGTAGCAATAGAAGTAGGAGTTGGAGTAGTTATAGCGGTAGTAGTTTAATGAGTAGGAGTTATAGTAGTAGGAGTAGGAGTAGGAGTAGTAGTAGTAGTAGTAGTAGTAGTAGCCGTCATAGTAGTAGTAGTAGTAGTAGTAGTGTGGGTAGTAGTAGTAGCAGAAGCAACAGTTGCTATAGCAGTAGTAGTTATAATAGTAGAAGTAGATATAGTGGCAGTAGTGGTAGAAGTAGTAGTAGTAGTGGTAGTAGTAATAGTTGTGGTTGTTGGAGCGGTAGTTGTAGTAGTTGTAGTAGTAGTAGTAGTGGTAGTAATAGTAAGAGTTGTTTAAGTAGTAGTAGTACTAGTGCTAGCAGTTGTAGGTATTGTGTAGCTACCATAGATGTAGTAGTAGTTGTAGAAGTGTTAGTAGTAGTAGAAGTTGTAGCAGTAGTAGTTGTTGTAGTAGTTATAGTAGTAGTAGTAGTGGTAGTAGTAGTAGCAGTTGTTGTTGTTGTTGTAGCAGAAGCAGTTGCAGTAGCAGTGGCAATAGTTGCGATAGTAGTAGAATTAGTTGTAGTAGTAGTAGTAGAAATAGTAGTAATAGCAGTAATAGTAGTAGCAGTTGTAGTAGTGATAGGAGTGGTAATAGTCCTTTCTAGCAGTGGTAGTAGTGGAAGTAGTAGTAGTAGTAGTAATAGTAGTACTAATAATTGTATTAGTAGTGATAGTAGGAGTTGTAGTAGTAGGAGTTGGAGTAGAAGTACTAGTATTAGTAGAAATAGTAGTAGTAGTGTTAGTAGTAGAGTACTACTACTAGTAGTAGTAGTAGTAGTAGCAGCATGAGGAAGAGTTGGATAGGTGTAGGAGCTAGAGTAGGAGTAGTAGTAGTTGTTGTAGTAATAGTATTAGTAGTAGTACTAGTTGTGGTAGTGGCAGCTGTAGTTGAAGCAGAAGTAGTAGTAGTAGTCGTACTAGCATTAGTTATAGCAGTAGTAATAGTTGTAGGAGTTGGAGTAGTTGCAGTAGTTGTTATTTTATGAGAAATAGTAGTAGGAGCAGGATCATGAGTAGTAGTAGCAGTAGCAGTAGCAGTAGTAACAGTAGAAGAAGTAGTAGTAGTAGTAGTAGTGGTAGTAATAGTAGTAGCAGTAGTAGTAGTTGTTGTATTAGTATTAGTAATAGTAGTATTAGTAATAGTAATAGTAGTTGTTGCAGTTGCAGTTGTACTTGTAATAGAAGATGTAGTAGTAATACTTATAGCAGTAGTAGCAACAACAACAGTAGTAGTAGTAGTAGAAAAGTAGTAGCAGTAGAAGCAGGAGCAGGAGTAGTAGTAGGAATAAGTGTAGGTGTAGGAGTAGTAGTCGGAGTACAAGTAGTAGTGGTAGTAGTTGTTGTTATAGTTGTGGTAGTAGGCGTAGCAGGTGTAGTAATAGCAGTAGTAGTAGTTGCAGGAGTATTGGTAGTAGTATTTGGAGTATTTATAACAGTAGTAGTGGTAGTTGCAATCGAAGTATGAGTAGTAGTAGTGGTAGTCATAGTAGTTATAGTTTTCGCAGTAGAAGAAGAAGTACCAGTAGTAGCAATATGAGTTGTAGTACCAGTAGCAGTAATTGTTGGAGTCATAGTTGTAGTAATAGTAGTAGTTGTAGTGATAATAGTAGTAGTACTTGTGGAAGTTGTTGTTGTTGTTATTGTAATCAAACTAGTAGTAGTTGTTGTTGTGGCAGTAATATGAGTAGTAGAAGCAGTAGTGGTTGCATCGTTAGTAGTACTAGTTGTAGCCGAAGAAGTAGCAGTGGTAGTAGTAGCAGTAGTTGTAGTAGTGCTAGTAGTATTAGTAGTAGTAGTAGTAGAAATAGTAGTTGTAGTGGCTCTGGTAGTAGTCGTAGCAGTAGTAGTAGTAACAGCAGTGGCAGTAGTAGTGGAAGTATTTGTAGTAGTAGTAGTAGTAGTAGTAGTAGTAGTATTTGTAGCGATAGGAGTTGTAGTAGTAGTAGTAGTAATAGTAAAAGTAATTATTGTTGGGTAATAGTAGTACTAGTAGTATTTTATGTAGTAGTAGTATAGTAGTAGTAGTAGCAGCAGCAGCAGCAAGAGTAGTAGTAGGAGTAGTTGTTGTTGTTATAGTAGTAGTAGTTGTTGTGGTAGGAGTAGTATTCCTTGTAGTAGTAGTAAAAGTAGTATTACTAGTAGTAGCAGTAGAAGTAGTAGTACTAGTAGTAGTAGTGGTGGTGGTAGGAGTGTTAGGAGTATTAGGTGTAGTAGTAGTCATAGTAGTAGTACTAGTGGTAATAGTTTAGTAGTTTGTAGAAATAGTAGTAGTGGTAAGAGTAGTGGTAGGAGTAGTTGGAGGAGTAGTTGTAGTAGTAGTTGTTGTTGTAGCAGTTGCAATAGTAGTGGTGGTGGTGGTAGGGGTAGTAATAGCTATTGTAATAGTACAAGTAATAGTTGTAGTAGTAGTAGTAGTAGTAGTAAAAGTAGTAGTTATAATTGTAGTAGCAGTAGTAGAAATAGTAGCAGTGGTAGGAGTTGTGGTAGGAGTAGTTGTAGGAGTAATAGTAGTTGTGGTGGTGGTGGTCGGAGTTGTGGCAGTAGTTGTAGTAGTAGTAGAAGTAGTAGTAGTAATTTTTGGAGAAGTTGTAATAATAGAAGTAGGAGCAGCCGCAGCAGTAGTAGTAGTAGCTGTAATTTTTTGGAGAAGTTATAATAGTAGAAGTAGGAGCAGCTACAGCAGCAGTAGCAGTAGTAGTTGTTGTTATTGTTGTTGTAGTGGTAGTAGTAGAAATAGTAGTAATAGTTGTAGAAATAGAAGTAGTAGTAGGAGTAGTAGTAGTAGTAGAAATAGTAGTAGTAGAAATGGTAACAGTAGTACAAATAAGTGTAGTAGCAGGAGTAGTAGTAGTACTAGTAGTAATGGTAGAAGTGGTAGGATTAGTGGTAGCAGTAGTAGTTGTTGTAGTAGTTATAGGAGCAGCAGCAGCAGCAGCAGCAGCAGTACTAGTAGCGGTAGCAGCTGTAGTGGTAGTGGTGGTGGTAGGAGTAGTAGTAGTAGGAGTAGTAGTAGTAGTAGTAGTAGTAGTTGTAGTGGTAGTGGAAGTATTAGTAGGTGTAGTAGGAGTAGTAGTAATAGTTTTAGCAATAATATTAGAAGTAGTCGGAGTGGTAGTCGTAGTAGTAGTAGCACTAATAGAAGTTACAATATTAGTAGTTGGAGTAGTAGTGCTAGTTGTAGTAGCAGTAGTTATTATAGAAGCAATAGCAGTAGTTTGTAATAGTAGTAGTTGTGGTAGTAGGAGTAGTAGTAACAGTAGTAGTAGTGGTGGTAGAACTAGTCGTAGTCGTAGTCGTAGTAGGAGCAGGAGTTGTAGCAGCAGTAGTAGTTATAGTAGTAGCAGTCGTAGAAGTAATTGTAGTAGTAGTAGTAATATTAGTAGTATTAGGAGTAGTGGCAGCAACAGTTATTGTTGTTTTTGTTGTAGTAAAAGCAGTAGTGGTAGTGGTCATAGTAGCAGTAGCAGCAGCAGTTGTAGTAGTAGTTGCGGTCATAGTAGTAGTGGTAGTAGTAGTCATCATTCTAGTAGTGGTAGTAGTACTAGTAGTAATAGTAGAAGTAGTAGTAGTAGTATTAGTAAAAGTAGTAGTAGCCGTAGTAGTAGGAGTAGTAGAAGTAGTAGTAGTTATAGTAGTAGTAGTAGCAATAATAGTAGTAGTAGTAGTAGAAGAAGTAGTAGTTGTTGTTGTAATAGTAGTAGTGGTACTAGTTGCAGTAGTAATAGAAGTATCTATAGTAGTTGTTGTAATAGTAGCAGTAGTTGTATTAGCAATAGCCGTATTAGTACTAATATTAATAGCAGCAGCAGTAGTAGTAGTAGTAATAGTAGTAGTAGTAGGTGAAGAAGTAGTAGTATGGGTATGAGTAGGGGTAGTTGTAGTAGTAGGAGTTCAAGTAGCAGCAGCAGCAGTAGTAGTATTAGTGGTAATAGTAGTAGTAGTAGTAGTAGTAGTAGTAGTAGTAGTTGTAGTAGTAGTAGTAGTAGTAGTAGTAGTAGTAGTAGTAGGAGTAGGAGTAGGAGTAGTCGTAGGAGTCGTTGCAGTTGAAGTAGTGATAGTAGTTGTAGCAGGAGCAGTAGTAGTAGTAGTCGGAGTGGGAGTAGGAGTAGTAGAAGTAGTATTAGTAGTTGTTGTTGTAACAACTATAGCAATGTAGTCCTAGTAGTAGTCAAGGTAGTAGCAATAGTAGTATTAGTAGTAATAGGAGTAGTAGTAGTATTAGAAGTAACAATAGTTATAGTAGTAGTAGCTCCGATAGCAGCAGTAGTAGTAGCTGTCGTAGTAGGAGCTGTAGGACTTGTAGTTGTAGTAGTAGTTTTAGTAGTTAGATTACTGGTACGAGTTTGGGCTGGAATAGGAGTAGTAGTAGGTGTTGTAGTAGTGTAGTAGTACTAGTAGTAGAAGAACTTAAAGTAGCAGCAGCAATAGTAGTAGTAGTTATAGGAGTAGTTGTACTTGTAGTAGGAGTCTTTGTCATTGTAGTAGTAATAGTTGTAGCAGTAGTAGTAGTAGTGCAAGTAGTAGAAGGAGCAGTTCTAGTAGTCGAAGTCATAGTATCAATAGTAGTAGTTGTGGTAATATTAGTAGTATTAGAAGTGATAGTAGTAGTAGTAGTAGTTGCAATAATAGTAGTAGCAGTAATATAAGTAGTAGTTGGAATACTCCAAGTAGTAGTCGTAAAAGTCGCAGTTGAAGTATTAGTATTCGGAGCAGCAGCAATAAGTGTAGTAGTAGTAGCAGTAGTAGAAGTAGTTGATGCAGTAGTAGTAGTACTACTACTACTACTAGTAGGGGTAATAGTAGTCGTAATAGAAGTAGGAGCAGCGGTAGTAATAGCAGCAGCAGTAGTAGTAGTCGGAGTAATAGTTGGAGCAGTAGTAGAAGTAGTAGTAGTTGTTGCAGTAATAGTAGTTCTAGTAGCAGCAGAAGTAGGAGTAGTAGGAGTCGTAGGAGTAGTAGGAGTCGTAGGAGTAGTAGCAGTAGTTGAAGTGGTAATAGCAGCAGCAGCAGCAGCAGGACTAGTACTAGTAATACTAGCAGTAGGCGTAGTAGCTGTAATAGTAGTAGTTGTTGTATTAATAGTAGGAGTAGCAGTAGTAGTAATAATAATAGTAATAATTGTAGTAGTAGTTGTTGTTGTTGTAGTAGTAGTAGTAACAGAGGTAGTTGTAGATGGAGAATTAGAAGTAGTAGTGGTAATAGTAGCAGTAACAGTAGCAGTTCTTGTTGTAGTAGTCGTAGTACTAGTGGCAGTAGTAGCAGTAGTAGTAGTAGTAGTAGTACTAGTACTAGTAGTAGTAGTAGTCCTAGTAGTTGCAATCATAGTAGAAGTAGTAGAAGAAGAAGTAGTGGTATTAGTTGTAGTAGCAGTAGTAGAAGTAGTAGTAGCACTAGGAGGAGGAGGAGCAGCAATAGTAGCAGCTGCTGCCATAGTAGTAGTAGTAGCACTAGGAGGAGGAGGAGCAGCAATAGTAGCAGCTGCTGCCATAGTAGTAGTAGTGGCAAAAGCATTATTGGCAGTGGTAGTTGTATTAGTAGTAGTAGCAGCAGCAGCAGTAGTAATAGTAGTAGTACTAGTCGTAATAGTAATGGTTGTTGTAATAGTTAAAGTAGCAGTAGTAGTAGGTGGAGTAGTAGTAGTAGTACTAGTAGCAGTCATTGTAGTAGTAGAGTAGTAGTAATAATATTAGTAGTAGAAGTTGTGGCAGTCGTAGTTGTGATAGTAGTAATGGTAGTAGGACTAGTAGTTGAGCTATAAGAGTAGAAGTAGTAGTAGTAGGAGGAGTAGTCGTAGAAGTAGTAGTAGTCGTAGTTGTAGTACTAGTAGGGGTAGTAGTAGCAGTAGTAGTAGAAGGAGTTGCAGTAGTGCTAGTTCGGGGAGAAGTTGTATTATTTGATGTAGTAGTAGCAGTATTGTTAGTCGTAATAATTGTAGTTGTAGGAGTAGTAGTGGCGCTAGTTGAAGTAGTTGTAGTAGTAGTGTAGTAGTCGCAACAGTAGTAGTCGGAGTAGTAGCAGCAGTGGTAATAGTGGTAATAGTAGTAGTAGTGGTTATAGTAGCAGTAGTAGTGGTCGTAGTAGTAGCAGTAGTAGTGGAAGTAGTACTAGTGGTAGTAGTGGTCGTAGTAGTTCTAGTAGTAGTAGTAGAAGTTGTACTAGTGATCGTAGTAGTAGTAGTAGTAATAATAGTAGTAGTAGTAGTAATAGTAGTAGTAGTAGTAGTATTAGTAGAAGTAGTAGTAGTACTATTAATAGAAGTAGTAGTAGTAGTAGTTGTAGTACTAGTGTTATTATTATTATTATTATCATTATTATTATTCGTAGTAGTAGTTGTAGCAGTAGTAGTAGCAGTAGTAGTAGTAGCAATAGTTGTAGTAGGAGCAGTAGTAGCTGTAGTAGTAGTAGTTGTACTTGTAGTTGTAATAGTAGTAGTAGTATTAGTTGTAGTAGTAATAAATGTGGTGGTAGTAGTAGTAGTAGCAGTAGTAGTTGGAATAGTAGTAATATTTGTTTTAGTAGTAGTAGTTGTTGTTGTTGTAGTAGGAGTAGGTGTAGGAGGAGCAGCAGTAGTGGCTGGAGTAGCTGTAAGAGGAGCAGCAGTAGTAGCTAGGGTAGGAGTAGGAGGAGTAGTTGTCGTCATTGTTTTTATCATAGTAGTAGGAGTAGTAGGAGCAGTAGATGGAGTGGGAGTAGTAGCAGTTGGAGTAGGAGTAGTTGTAGGAGTCGTAGTTGTTGGAGTAGCAAGAGTAGTAGTAGTTGTTGTTGTTGTAGAAGCAGGAGTGGGAGTGGGAGTTGGAGTAGTAGAGGTAGTACTAGTAGTAGTAGTTGTAGCAACTGCAGTAGATGCATTAGTAGTAGTGGTAGTAGTGGAAGAAGTAGCAGTAGTAGTTGTCGTCACAACTGGAGTAGTAGTAGTATTAGAAGTAACAATTATAATATTAGTAGTAGCAGTGATTGTAGTTGCAGTAGCTGTAGTAGTAGTAGCACCTGTAGTAGGAGCTGTAGCAGTTGGAGTAGTAGTAGCAGTTATAGCAGTTGGATTACTGGTAATAGTTTGAGTTGGAATACAAGTAGCAGTAGGAGTTGTTGTTGTTGTTGTTGTTGTTGTTGTAGTAATAGTAGTAGTAATAGTTATAGTAGTAGTTGTAAGTAGAAGTAGTTATAGGAGTTGTAGTATGAATAGGAGTTCGAGTAGGAGTACTTGTAGTAGTGGTGGTGGTAGAAGTACTAGTAGTAGTAGTAGTAGCTATGATAGTTGTAGAAGCAGTAGGATGACGTGTAGTAGTTGTTGTAGCTGTAGTTGTAGTGGTAGTAGTAGTAGTAGTATCAGTAGTAGTAGAAGAAGTAGTAGCAGCAGCAGCAGTAGTAGTAGTAATAGTATTAGTAGTTGTAGTAGAAGTAGGAGCAGCACCAGTAATAGCAGTAGTAGAAGTTGTAAGATTTGTAGTTGTAGTAGTAGGAGGAAAAGTAGGAATAGTAGTAGAAGTAGTAGTAGTAGCCCTAGTAATATTGGTTGTAGTAGAAGTAGCAGTAGGAGGAGGAGTAGTAGTAGTAGCCGCAGTATTAGTAGCAGAAGTAGAAATAACAGCAGTAGTAGTGGTAGTAGTAGTAGTAGAAGTTGTACTAATAGTACTAGTAGCAATAGTAGTAATAAAAATAGTATTAGAAATAATTGTAGTTTTAGTGGGAGTTTTAGTAGTAGTAGTAGTAATAATGGTTGTTGTTGTGGGAGTATTAGTAGTAGTCGTGCTAGTAGTAGCAGTAGTGGTAGTAGTGGTAGTTGCAGTTGTCATAGTACTAGTAGTAGCAGTAGCAGTAGTAGTGGTAGTTGTAGTCCTAGTAGTAGTAGTAGCTATTGTTCAAGTAGCAACAACAGTAGCTGCAGAAGAAGTAATAGTAGTAGTAGTCATTGTTGTTGTTGTTGTAGTAGTTGTCATAGTAGAAGTAGTAGCAGGATTAGTAGCAGTATTAGTTGTAGTAGCAGTAGTAGAAGTAGTTGTTGTGGTAGTAGTAGTAGTAGTATTTGTTGTAGGTGTAATAGTAGTAGCAGTAGTAGTGAAAGCAGAAGTAGTAGTAGTAGTAGTAGCGTTCATGGTAGTAGCCGCAATAACAGTAGCATTAGTAGCAGCAGCAGCTGTAGAAGTAGTAGTGGTAGCTGTTGTTGTTGTTGTGGCAGTAGTAGCAATTGTAGTACAACCACAAGTAGTAGCAGTAGTGCTAGTAGTAGTTGTTGTAGAAGCATTAGTAGTAGTAGTAGCAGCAGTAGTAATATTCGTAGCAATTGTAGTAGCAGCAGCAGCAATAGTATTATTTGTAGCAGTAGCAGCAATAGCAGTAGCAGAAGTAGCAAAAATTGTAGCAGTAGTACTAGTAGTTGTTTTAGTAGTAGTAGCAATATTAGCAGCAATAGCTGTAATTGCAATGGTAGAAGTAGTAGTAGTAGTAGTAGTAGTAGTAGTTCTAACAGTAGTAATAGTAGTAGCAGCTATAGTTGTAAGAGTAGTAGTAGTAGTAGTTGCAATAGTAGTAGTGGTAGTAGTAGTTGTAGTAGTTGTACTACTAATAGCAATTGTACTAGTAGTTACAGTAGCTAGAGTTGTTGCAGCAGCAGTAGCAGGAGAAGTAGTTGCAGCAAAGGTCATAAAAGTAGTAGTTGTTGTAGTAGTAATAGCGGTAGTAGTTGTTGTAGTTGTTGTTGTTGTACTAGTAGAAGAAGTAGTAGATGTAGTAGTAGTAGCAGCAGTAGTAGTAGTATTAGAAATAGTTGCCATAGTAGTAGAAGTAGCAACAACAACAGGAGCAGTAGTTGTAGTAGCAGTAGTAGTATTAGTAGCACAGTAGCAGTAGTTGAAGTATTAATAGTAGCAGCGACAGTGGTAGTAGTAGTAGTAGTAGTAGTAGCAGCAGTTGTAGTACCAGAAGGAGTAGCTGTAGTACTAGTAGTAGTTATAGTAGAAGCAAAAGCAGTAGTAGCAGTGGTTGTGCTAGTAGTACGTGTAGTAGCACAAGTGCAGCAGTTGCAGTAGTAGTAGGGGAAGTAGTAGTTGTAGTAGCAGTAATAGTAATAGTAGTAGCAGTAGTAGTAGTATTAGTTGTATGAGAAGAAGTAGTAGCAGTAGTTGTACTAGTAGAAGCAGTAGGAGCAGGAGTAGTAGTAATATTAGTAGAAATAGTTGTCATAGTAGTAGTAGCAGTAGCATCAACAACAACAATAATAAATGTAGTAGTAGTAGTAGTATTTGTAGCTACAGTAGTAGTAGAAGTAGCAGCAGCAGTAGCTGTTGTAGTAGCAAAATTAGTTGTTGTAGCAGTAGTGGTAACAATAGTAGTTGAAGTGGTAGTAGTAGTAGCAATAGCAGTAGTATTAGTTGTAGAAGTAGTAGGAGTAGTAGGAGTAGGAGTTGAAGTCGTAGTAGTAGTAGAAGTAGTAGTAGTATTGGGAGTAGTTGTAGTGGTAATAGTAGTCGCATTAGTTGTAGTAGAAGTACTAGTGCAAGTTGTAGCAGTAGTAATAGTAGAAGCAGTAGTAATACTAGTAGTAGTAGTAGTATTAATCGCTGATGGAGTAGTAGTAGTAGCAGTAGTAGTAGTCATAGTAGAAGTAGAAGCAGCAGTAGTAGTAGACAAAGTAGTAGTTGTAGTATTAATAGTAGTAGTAGGAGTAGCAGTAGCAGCAGTAGTAGCAGTAGTTGACTAACACTTGTACTTCTACTTCTGCTGCTCCTACTCCTATTGCTTCCGCTACTTCTACAATTACTACTATTGTACAGGTACTACTACTAGTACAACTACTTCTACTTCTACTACTACTACTACTACTAAAACAACTTCTCCAACTACTTCTACCGCTATAACTACTACTGCTACTACTACTGCTACTGCTACTACGACTACTGCTACTACTCCTACAACTGCTACTACTGCTATTGCTGTTGCTACTATCGCAACTACTATTGCTACTTCTACTACTACTACTTCTGCTACAACTGCGAACACTGATTCTACTACATCTTTTATTGCTACTACTGCGGCTTCAGTTACTTCTCGTACTACTACTAATACAGCTGCTAGTACTACTACTGCTACTACTACCAGTTCAACTACTACTACTACTTCTACTATGAATACTATGACAACTACTTCTACTACTATTACTACAACTACTATTACTAGTACTACTGCTTCTACTACTATTGCTACTACTTTTACAACTACTATTCCTACTACTACAACAACTACATCTATTATTACCACAATTACTACTACTAATACTACTAGTACCACTACTTCTACTACTAGTAGTACTAGTAGCAGTAATAGTAGCAATGGTAGCAATAGTCATAATAGTCATAGTTGTAGTAGTAGTAGTAGTGGTAGTAGTAGTAGCAGCAACAACAGCAGTAGTAGTAATAGTAGTAGCGGTAGTAGCAGTAGTAATAGTAGTAGTAATAATAGTAGTGCTAGTAATAATTGTAGTAGCAGCAGTAGAAATAATAGAAGCTGTAGCAGCAGGAGTCGTAGAAGCAGCACTAGTGGAAGTAGTACGAGTAGTTGTACTTGTAGAATTAGTTGTAGTAGTAGTACTAGCAGTAGTACAATTAGCGGTAGTAGAATAATAATAATAATAATAATAATAATAATAATAATTATTATTATTATTATTATTATTATTATTATTACTAGGAGTAGTTGTAGTAGTAGTAGTAGTAGTAGTAGTTGTTGTTGTTGTTGTTGTTGTTGTTGTTATTGTTGTTATTGTTGTTGTAGTAGTAGTAGTAGCAATAGTAGCAGTAGTAGGATTTGGAGTAGTAGTAGGAGGAGGAGGAGGGGGAGGAGGAAGAGGAATAACAATGGTGGTAGTTGTAGGAGTAGGATTATGAGTGGTAATAGGTATAGTAGTAGTAGCAATAGGGGTAGCAGTAGGACTGGCCGTAATACTAGTAGTAGTAGGCATAGTAGTTGTAGTATTACTAGTAGCAGTTGTAGTAGGAATAGCAATAGCTGTACGGATAGAAGTTGTAGTAGTGGTAGCAGCAGCAGTAGTAGTGATAGTAGGATTAGTAGTAGTAGTAGTAGTAATAGTAGTAAGAGTAGTAGTAATTATTTTAGTAATAGAAGTAACTGCAGTAGTAGTGTAGTAGTAGAAGCAGCAATAGTAGTAGTAACAGAGGTAGTAGTAGTAGTAGTAGTAGCAGTTATACTAATAGTAGTGATAGTAGTAGTAGTGGTAGTAGTAGTAGTCGTAGTAGTAGTAGAGGTGGTAGTAGTAGTAGTAGCAATTACACTAGTAGTAGTAGTTGTAGTTGTAATCATAGTAGTAGTAGTAGTGGTTGTAATTATAGTAGAGCAACAAGAGTAGAAGTAGTAGGAGTAGGAGTAGTAGTAGAAGCTGCAGAAACAGTAGTTGTTTTGATAGTAGTCATTGTAGTATTAGTAGTACTCATTGCAGTAGTAGAAGTAGTAGTACTAGTATCAGTAGTAGTAGTAGTAGTAATACTAGTACTAGTTATAGTAGTAGTAGTAGTAGTAGTAGTGGTAGTAGTAGTAGTATTAGTAGTAGTTATAGAAGTAGTAGTAGTAGTAGGAGTTGTTGGAGTAGATATAGATGTAGTAGCTGTAGTGATAGCAGCAATACTAGTCGTCGCAATAGTAGTAGTAATAATAGTAGTAATAGCAGTAGTTTGAGTAGTAATTGTAGTAGTAATAGTATTAGTAATAGTAGTAGAATTACTGGTAGCAATAGTAGTAGTAATATTAGTAGTAGTAGTAGCAGTAGAAGTATTAGTAGTGACAGGTGTAGTAGCAGTCGTAGTTATAGTAGCAATAGAAGTAGTAGTAGTAGTTATAGTAGGAATAGTAGAAGTAGTAGTTGTAGCAGTTGTAGTAGTTGCAGTAGTAGTAGTAGTAGTAATAGTAGTAGTAATTGTAGTGCTAGTAGTGGTAGTTGTAGGAGTAGTAATAGTAGTTGTAGCAATAGTAGTAGTTGCAATAGTAGTAGTAGCAGTAGCAATAGTTGTCGTAGGAGTCGTAGGAGTAGGAGTAGCTAATGTAGTAATAGTAGTGGCATTCGCGTTCGTTGTAGTAGAAGTCGCATTCGCAATTGTAGTAGCGGTAGTAGTAGCAGCAGTAGTAGAAGTAAAAGTAATAGTATCAGTGACAGTAGTAGTTGTAGTAGTTGTTGTTGTATTAGTAATAGTAGTAATACGGGTAGTAGCAGTCGTTGTAATAATAGCAGCAACAATGGTAGTAATAGTAGGAGGAGTTGTAGTGGTAGTAGTAGTAGTAGTTGTTGTCGTTGTTGTTGTTGTGGAAGTAGTAGCAATAGTAGGAGTAGTAATGGTGCTAATAGTAGTAGTAGTGGTACTAGTGGTAGTAGTTGTAGTAGTAGTATTAGTAGTAATAGGTATAGTAATTGTCGTAGTAGTAGTAGCAACATAAATAGTATTAGTAGTAGCAGTAGCAGTAGTGGTGGTAGTAGTAGTAGTATCATTAGTAGTAGTAGTCGTAGTAGTAGTAGTAGCAGGAGTAGTAGGAATAACACTAATGCAGTAGTAGTAGTTGTAGTAATAGTTATTGTTGTTGTAGAAATTGTAGTAAAAGTAGTAGTAGCAGTAGCACTTGGTGTAGGAGTGCCAATCCGAGTTGTAGTAATACTACTAGTAGTAGTAGGAGTAATAGGAGTAGAAACAGAAGTACTAGCTATAGCAGCAGTAATAGTAGAACTAGTAGTAGTAGCTGGAGGAGTAGTAGTAGTAATAGCAGTAGAAGTAGCAGCAGTAGTGGTAGTCGCTGTAGTAATAGAGTAAATAGTAGTAGTCATAACAGATGTAATAGCAGTAGAATGAGTAGTAGTAGTAGTAGTAGTAGTAATAGTAGTTGAAGTACTTGTAGCAATAGTAGTGGTAATATTAGTCGTAGTAGTAGTAATAGTAGTGGTATTGATAGAAATAGCTGTAGTAGTTGTTGTTGTAGTACCAACAGTCGTCGTAGTAGTAGTTCTAGTAGTAGTATTAGTAGTAGCAGCAATAGTAGTAGTAGTAGATGTAGTAGTTGTAACAGCAGTAGTAGTTGCAGTAGTAGCATCAGCAGTAGCAGTAGTAGTAGTGTTAGTTGTAGAAGTAGTAGGAGGTGGAGGCGTAGAAGTAGTAGTTGTTGTTGTATTATTAGCAGTAGTAGTAAGAGTTGTAGCTGCAACATCAGCAGCAGCAGTAGTTGTTGGGTAGTAGTAGTCGTACCAGTACTAGTCGTAGTAGTAGTAGTAATAGCAGTAGTTGTAGTGGCAGTAGTAGAAATAGTAGTAGTAGTACAAGGAGTAGTAGTTGTCGGAGTAGTAGTTGTAGGAGTAGTAGTAGTAGCAGTAGTAGGAGTAGGAGTAGGAATAGTAGTCCTAGTAGTAGTAGTAGTAGTAGTAATGGTAGTAGTAGTATTAATATTAATAGTAGTAGTAGTATTAGTAGTAATAGTAGCAGCAGTAGTAGCAGCAATCATTGTAGAAGTAGTTGTACTTGAATTAGCATTAGTACTAGTAGTAGTAGAAGAAGAAGTAGAGTAGTAGTAGTATTCGTAGTTGTAGTAGTAGTAGTATCAATTGTAGTAGTCACAGCAGCAGCAGCAGTAGTAGTAATAGCAGCAGTAGTAGTAAGGCAAGTAGTTCTAAGACAAGTAGTAGTAGTTGCAGTATTAGTCGTAGTAGTAGGAGTAGCAATAGACATAGCAGCAATAGCAGTAGAAGAAGTTGTAGTAGCAGTAGGAACGACAGCAGGATTAGGAGTAGCTGTAGTAGTAGCAAGAGCAAGAAAAGGTGTAGATGTAGTAAAAATAGTCACAGTAGTAGCAAAAGCGATAGTAGTACTAGTAGTAGGAGTAGCAAAAGTGGTAGTAGTAGTAGTAGAAGTAGGAGTAGTAGTAGTAGTAGCACCAGTAGTAGGATTAGTAGTAGTAATTCTGCTACCACTGCTACTACTACTGCTACTCCAACTACTACTCTTGCTAATATTACCACTACTACTACTACTACTAATACTACTGCCACTACTGCACTAATAACTACAATTACTACTACTACTAGTATTGCTACTGCTACTACTGCTACTACTACTACTACTACTACTACTATTACTACCACTACTCCAATTGCTACTACTACTCCTCCTACTACGACAACTACTACTACTACTACTAACACTACTACTGCTGCAAGTATTTCTAGTATAATACTACAACAACTACAACTACTAGCACTGCTACTACTCATACAACTACTACAATTACTACTACTAATCCAATAACAACAACTACTACTACTACTACAGCTATTTCTACTACTACTACTAACACTACTACTACTGTTGCAGCTATTACTAGTACAATACTACAACAACTACAACTACTAGCACTGCTACTACTCAAACAACTACTACAATTACTACTACTAATCCAATAACAACAACAACAACTACTACTACTACTACTTCTACGACTACTACTATTGCTACTACTACTACACCTACTACTACACCTACTACTACTGCTGCTACTACTACTACTGCTACTACTACTACTTCTACAACTACTGCTGCTACTAGTACTCCTACTACTGCTACTACAACTACTGCTGCTACTAGTACTCCTACTACTGCTACTACAACTACTGCTCAAACTGCTAATACAACTAATAGTACTCCTCCTACTGCTGCTACTACTACTACTCCTACCAGTCCTATTGCTGCTACTTCTACTACAACTACTAGTAATAATATGACTACTACTACTACTACAACAACCACTACTATCACTTCTACTACTCCTCCGCCTACTACCACTACTATGACCAATGCTACTATTAATACTGCTACTCCTAGTACAACATTACTATAGCTACTACTACTTCTACTACTACTACTGCTGCTATTCCTTAAACTACGTCTACTACAACAACAACTACTTCTACTATTGCTATGGTACTACTACTACTACTCCTATTGCTACAACTACGACTGCTTCCACTGCTACATTTAAAGCTCCTACTGCTACTACTCCAACTACTTCTACTCTTACTGCCACTACTGCAACAATTTCTATTGCTACTCATACTACAAATCCTACTACTACTACTACTACTACTACTACTACTACTACTACTACTACTACTACTACTACTACTACTACTACTACTATTATTGTTGTTGCTGCTGCTGTTGCTCCTATTACTACGTCTACTACACCTACTCCTCCGACTACTCCTCCGACTACTCCTACTACTACTATTACTACTACTACTACTGCAACTAGTACTTCTACTTCTACTACTATTATATTGGTAACAATGCTACTACCACAACTACTACTACTACTGCTACTAGAAGAACAACTACTACTACAACAACAACAACTGCTACTTTTGCAACTACTACTAGTACTACTACAACAACAGTAACAACTACTACTATAACTACTACTACTACTACAACTTCTGCTCTTCCTACTGCTACTAAAACTAGTACAACTCATGCTACTATGACTACTTGTCCAACAAGAACAATGACAACAACAACTTCTACTACCAGTACTTCTACTACTTCTGCTGCTGCTGCTGCTACTACTATTACAACTACTACTTTTACTACCACTACCACTACTAGTACTACTACTACTACAACTACGACAACAACAACAACTACTACTAACGCTATCCCTACTACTACTATTGAAATTGCTACTATTGCTACTACTACTGCTACTACTACTACTACTACTAGAACTTCTACTGCTGCTACTACTACTAATATTACCACTACTACTACTATTAATATTACTACCACTACTACTACTACTATTGCTTCGCCTTCTACTTCTACTACTACTGCTACATGCACTCCTACTACTACTTCTACTACTACTGCTACTGCTACTTCTACTTCTACTACTACCGCTACAACTACTACTACTAATACTGCAACTGCTACGGATTGTACTACTACAACTGTTACTCCTATTGCTACTACGAATACTACTCCTATTACTACTTCTACTACTATTGCAACCACTACTATTACTACTACTACTACTTCTTCTACTACTGTTGTGGCTACTACTACTTCGATTCCAACTACTACTACTACTACTATTATTAATACTTCTGCTGCAACTGCTACTACTATTATGACTATTATTACTACTACTTCTGCAACAACAACAACAACAACAACAACAACAACTACTACTACTACTATTACTACAACTACTACTGCTACTGTTACTGCTACTACTACAACAATAACTACTACTGCTGCTGCTGCTGCTACTACCACTACTACTACTATACTACTACTACTACTACTCCTCCAACTATTACTACGACTTCAACTATTATTACTATGACTTTTACACCTACTACTTCCGCTACTACTGCTCCAACGACTTTTGCTAGTACAACAACTACTACTATTGTTGCTGCTACTGCTACCTCTACTACTACTTCTTCTACTAGTAGTACTACTACTACCACTACTGCTCCAACTACTACTTCTATAATTACTACTAATACTACGAGTACTACTCCTACAACTACTACAGCTATGCCAACTGCAACTTCGACAATTACTACTATTACAACTATTACAACTACGGCTGGTACTGCTACAACTACTACTACTACTGCTGTTGCTGCTACTACTACTACTACTATTCCTACAACTACTTGGACTATTAGCACCACTTGTACAACAACTACTACTATTGCTATTAGTACTTGGACTACTAGTACCACTACTACAACAACTACTACGTCTACTCCTACTACTACAACTATGACTTCTACTAGTGCAATTGCTACTCCTCCTCCTCCTCCTCCTCCTCCTACTACTACTACTACAACTACTACTCCTACTACTACTCCTACTACTATCCCTCCTCCAACACGTATTCCTACTACTACTCCCACAACTACAACTACTACTACTATGACTACTACTACTACTACTACTGCTACTTCTATGACAACTATAGCTTCTACTTCTAGTACTATTAACACTACTACTACTGCCATTGCTAGTACTACGACAGCTACTACTACTACTATTGCTACTACAACTACTGTTGTTACTGCTACTACTATTGCGACTATTACTATTACTACTGTAACTACTACTAGTCCTATTGCTACTACTGTTACTGCTACTACTCCTAATACAACCTCTGCTGTTGTTGCTATTGCTATTGCGATAACTATTACAGCTACTACTATTTCTACGATTTCTATTTCCACTAGTATTACTGCTACTACTACTACTACTATTACTACTATTGCTACAGCTACTACCACTACTACTATTGATGTTGTTGCTACTAATACAGCTACTATGACTACTACTATTACTTATTCTGCGACTGAGACTTCTAGTAGTGCTACTACTGCTACTAACACTATTACTCCTAAAACTTCTCCTACTACTACTACTGCTGCTGCTGCTTCTACTTCTGCGACTACAACAACAACTACTACTGCTACAACAACCACTGCTACTACTGTTGCCACTACTGCTACTACAACAACAACTACTATTAGTACTACTACTACAACAACTACTAGTAGTATGACTACTACAACAACATCTACTACCACTACTACAACTGCTACTGCTACTACTCTTAGTACTAATATTGCTACAATAACAACTACTACTACTGCAACTACTGCATTAACTCCTACTGCTGCTGCTACAACCACTACTATAGCCACTTCTGCTACAACTAGTGCTACTGCTACTACTCTTACTACTACTACTTTGACTACTATAGCTGCTACTACTATTGCTTATACAACTACTGCTACTACTACTACTACTACTACTACTATTACTACTACTACTACTACTACTACTACTACTACGGCTGCTACTAGTACTACTGCTACTGCTGTTTCTACTACGCCTACTACTACTATTACTCTTACTACTGCTACAACTACAACTACTTCTGTTACTACAACTATCCCTACTTAAAATAATACTACAGCTGCTTTTACTATTGCTATTACTAATAGTATTACTACCAATAGTATTACTACTACTACTACTATTATTTCTATTACTATTACTGCTACTACTACTACTAGTTCTGCAACTACATTTGTGATGGCTACTACTACTACTTTTGCTACTATAGCTACTACTACAACTACAACTACAACAACAACAACTACTACTACTATGATTACTACAATATCGACTTCTACAGCTACTACTACAACTACTACATCTGCTACTACAGCTCCTGCTACTACCTCTACTACTACTACTATTGCTACTACTACAACACTACAACTACAACAACTACTGCTACTACTGCAACTACTACAACTACTTCTGCTACTATTAGTGCTACTGCTACTACACTTGCTACTGCAACAACAACAACAACTTCTGTTACTACTGCAATAACAACAACAACAACTACTACTACTAATACAACTACTACTGCTGCCATTACTACTACTACTCTTACTACAGCTACAACTATTACTACTTCTGTTACTACAACTACCGCTACTTCAACTAATACTACTGCTACTATTGCTACTGCGGCTACTACTAGTATTTCTACTAATACTATTACTTCTACTACTATTTCTACTACTATTACTGCTCCTACTACTACTACTAGTTCTGTAACTACGTCTATGACTGCTACTGCTACTAATTCTACTACTATAGCAACTACTACTACTACTACTACTAATCATGCTACTACTACCACTATGACTACTATAACTACTACTTCTACTGCTACTACTACATCTACTACTATTGCTACTATTGCTACTGCTACTACCTCCACCACTACTATTGCTGCTGCTACTACTACACTACTACAACAACTACTAGTACTAGCACTACAACTACTCCAACAACTACAACTATTCCTATTACTAATAACCCAACTACTTCTACTATCACTACTACTACAAGTACTCCTTTTGTTAATGCTACTACTCCTACTAGTACTACTACTACTACTACTACTTTTGCTAGTACTGTTGCTATTGCTACTGCAACTACTATTGCCACTGCTACTACTCATGCTACTACTACAACTGCTATTGCTGCTACTATTGCAATACTAGTCCTATTTCTGCTACTACTGCTGCTACTACTACTACCACTACTACTACTGCTACTATTACTAATAATACTTCTACTACTACTACTATTACTACTACTGCAACTGCTACAACTACTACCACAACAACTACTACTACTTCTACTACAACAACTACAGCCATTTCGGCTACTACTACTACTACAACTGCTACTACTAGTACAATTGCTGCCACTATTGCTATTATTACTACTGCTATTACTACTTCTGCTACTACTACTACTGCTACTATTAATGCGGCTACAACTACTGCAACTATTAAGACCGATACTATTTTGCTACAACTGCGGTAGCTACTGCTGGTGTTGCTGCTGCTACTAAAACAACTATTCTTTCTATTTCTCCTACAAATACTACTACTGCTACAATTACTGCGACTACTACTACTACTACTGCAAATACTGCTACTACAACAACAACAACTACTACTCCTACTACTCCTACTACTACTACTATTGCTAATACTATAACTGATACTACTATAGCTACAACTGCTACTAGCACTACTAGTACTACTATTACTACTACTAGTGCAACAACTACTACAATTGCTACTGTTATTACCATGCTACTACTACTGACACTACTATTTCAACAACTACATCAACAACAACTACTACTACTATTGCTACTGCTACTAGGGCTGCTACTACTACTAGTGCTGCTCCTCCTCCACCTCCTCCTTCTACTACTCATTCTACGACTACTACGAATACGATGACTACTACTACTACTACAACAACAACAACAACAACAACTACTACTACTACTACTACTACTACTACTACTACTTCCACTACTACTACTACTACTCCTGCTACTACTACTACTATTGCTACTACTACGTCAACTACTACTACAACAACAACAACTACTACTTCTCATATTACTACTACTACTTTTGCTACTACTACCACTACTACTACTACTACTACAGTTACTACTACTGCTGCTACTAATACGACTATAACTGGCACTACTACTACTACTCTGGCTACAACTACTTCTTTGATTACTACTTGTCCTACTTTTACTGCTACTACTACAACAAATAATTTTGATACTACTACGACGACTACCTCTACTACAACTAATACTGCTACTACTACACTACTACTACTACAACGATTAATACTAGCACTACTACTACTCCAACAACTACTACTATTACTACTACTACTACTATTACTGTTACTACTACTACTACTACTACTACTACTACTACTGCTACTACTACTATTACTACTACTACTACTACTACTACTACTACTACTACTATTATTGCTACTACTACTACTCCTACGACTCCTACTACTACTATTTCTGCTACTACTAGTAATTCTACTTCTACAACAATAATAGCTACTATTACTACAACAACAACAATGACAATAACAACAATAATAACTACTACTACAACTTCTGCTAGTACTACTACTACTACTACATCTGCTACAACTACTGCTACTACAACAACTACTACTGCTACAACTACTATTACTACAACTATGACTGCCACTACAGCTACTACTACTATTGCTACTGCTCCTCCCACTACTACTACTCCTACTATTACTACTAGTACTACTCGTACTACTACTAGTACTGCTACTATTGCTACTACTGCTACTTCTACTACTATTACTACTACTACTACCATGACTTCTACTAAAACAATAACAACTACTACTGCAACTACTACTAGTACTAGTACTACTACTACTACTATTACTACTACTACTCCTGCAGCTACTACTACTACTGCTATTACAACATCTACCACTACAACAACTACTACTACAACTTCTCCTATTACTACTACTACTTCCACTACTACTACCACTAGTACAGTTACTACTACTACTGCAACTAATATGACTTCAACCGGTACTATGACTACTCCAGCTACTAATACTACTATGATTACTACTACTACTACAAATAATACTACTGCTATTACTGCTATTGCTACTACCTCTGCTAATACTGCTACTGCAACTACTACTACACTACTACTACAACTACTACTACAAGCACTACTATTACTCCAACAACTACTTCTATTACGACTACTAATACTACTACTGCTACTACTACTGCTGTAACAACCACGATAATTACTACTACTAATACTGCCACTACTTCTACTACTACCAATATTACTACTACTGCTGCAAGTACTATGGCTACTACAACAACTACTACGACCTCTTCAACTCCTCCTCCTACCATTACTACAATTACCATTGCTACTATGACTACTTCTACTGCTATCGCCATTACCACTACTACTACTACTACTCAAACAAATACAACTACTACTACTCCTACTACTACTTCTACTGCTACAACAACAACTACTGCCACTACTACTTCTACTACGACTACTACTTCTATTCCAGAAACTACTGCTACTGCTACTACTACTACTTGTACTACTACTACTGTTGCTACTTGTACTACTACTACTGCTCCTATTACTACAACAACTGTTCCTACTACTCCAACTCCAACTACTACTACTCGAACTACTACAACTACTTCAACAAGTACTGTGACTGTAGCTACTATTTCTGTTGCTACTCATAGTACCACTCATACTACTACTAATACACCTACTACTACAACTGCTACTACTACTACTCCTACTACAACTACTACAACTCCTACTCCTCTAGCCACTACTTTGAATATTTCTACTACTACTATTGCTACAACTACTACTACTTCTACTACTACTACTACTACTACTACAATTACTATTGCAACTACTATTACTACCACCACCACCACCACCACCACCACCACCACCACTACTAATACTATTGCTAAAACAACTATTGCTACTATTGCTACTACTACTACTACAAATACAACCACTACTACTTCTACTACTACTTCTACTACTATTACTCCTTCTACTACTTCTACTACTACTGCTACTACTATGACTACTACTACTTCTACAACAACAACAACTACTGCAACTGCTATTACTGCTACTAATACTACAGTTACTACTACTACTACAATAACTACTAGTCCTACTCCTACTACTAGTACTACTACTTCTACTACCACCACCACCACCACTACTACTACTGTTATTGTTGTTGCTGCTACTACTACTAGCACTGCTACTTCAATTTGAACTACTACTACTCCTCTGCTACTACTATTACTACCACTTCTACTACCACTACACCTACTACTTCTATTGCTGCTACTGCTGGTATCCCAACTATTACTACTACAACTTCTACTGCTATTGCTACTATAACATCGACTGCTACTACTATTATTAATACTACTACTACTAAAACCACTATTTCTACTACTACTTCTACTATTACTGCTACTGCTACTTCCACTACTTATGCTACTACTACTGCTGCTGCTGCTACTACTGTGACCGCTATCGTTACTACTATTACTACTACTACTCCTATTGATACGACTAGTACTCAAATTTTTGCTTTTGCTACTATTCCTAAGACTACTACTACTACTACTACTACTACTACTACTACTGTTGCTGCTGTTAATACAATAATAACTACTACTTCAATTATTTCTACTGCTACTGCTGCTACTACTTCTACTACTCCTATTGCTACTACTACTCCTCCTACTACTACTACTACTACTACTACTACGACGACAACTACTACTACTACTACTACTACTAATACTACTACTACTACGCCTACTACTGTTTCTATGACTGCTATACTACTACTTCTACGACTGCACCTACTGCTAACGACTACAGACAACTTCTATTGAATAATGTTTGTTGCTACAGCGCTACCTACGACTACCTACTACTATACTACTAACTAACTCTTTTTTTTTTAACCCTGAACTTCTACTGCTGCTAGTACTGCTACTACTACTCTTACAACAACAACAACAACAACAACAATAACAACAATAACTACTACTACTGCTGCTGCTGCTGCTGTTGCTACTACTACTACTAGTGCTACTTGTACAACTACTAGCATCACTACCACTACTACTACTACTATTGCTATTACTACTACTACTTGTATAACTATTGTTATTACTACTTCTACTCCAACTAATAGTTCTACAATTACTGCTACTATGACTATTACTACTACGACTACTACTGCTACTACTACTAGTACTACTACTATTATACTACTACTGCTACTACTAATGCTACTACTACTATGAGTAATGCTCCGACTACCAGTAACACTACTACTTCTACTACTACAAACATTACTATGACAAGTACTACTACTAATACTATTACTTCAACTACCACTATTACTACAACTACTACTCTTATTTGTACTATTACAATAAGAACAACAACAACAACAACCATGACTACTACTACTACTACTACTATGACTTCTACTACCGCTTCTGCTACTCCTACTATAGCTACTTCTACTACTATTACTTCTAATCCTACTACTACTACTAGTACAACTACTCTAACTACTATTTCTTGTCCTACACATACACATATTCCTACTACTACTCCCAAAACTACCACCACCACCACCACTACTACTACTACTATTCCTGCTATTGTTGTTATTGCTATTATGACTATTATTATAATAGCAGTAACTACTACTCCTATTGCTAGAAGCAGCAGTAGTGAGAGTAGTTATAATTGTAGTAGTAGAACTAGTAGTAGTACTAGTAGTATTAGCAGTAGTAGTTACAGTAGGAGTTGTAGTAGTAGTAGCAGTTTTAGTAGTTGTAGTAGTTGCAGTTGTAGAAGAAGTAGTAATAGTGGTACTAGAAGTAGCAGTAGTAGTAGCAGTAGTAGTTTTTATTGTTGTACTAAATGTAGTAGTCATAGTACTTGTGGCAATGATAGTTGAAGTAGTAGTAGTAGTAGTAAGAGAAGTAGAAGTGGTTATGATAGTAGTACTAATAGTAGCAGTAGTACCAATCATAGTAGTCATAGGAGTAATATTAGTAGTAGCAGTAATAGTTGTAGAAGTAGTAGTAGGAGTACTAATAGTAGCAAAAGTAGAAGTAGTAGTTGTAGCTATAGCAAAGTTAATAGTAGTAGCAGTAATACTAGTTGAAGTTGTCATAGTAGTAGCACCAGTGGTATTAGTGGGAAAAGTGATAGTTAGAGTAGTAGAGCTAGTAGCAGAAGTAGTGTTAGTAGTAGCCACAGTAGTAGTACTAGTAGTAGTAATAGTAGTGCTAGTAATTATAGTAGTAGTAGCAGCTGCAGTAGCGGTGGTAATAGAAGTGGTAGAGTAGCAGTAGTAGTAGTCGTAAGAGCAGCAGCTATAGAAGCAGTATTAGTAGTAGTCGTTGTTGTAGTAGTAGTATTAGTTGCAGTAGTAGTAGTAACAGCAGTAGGAGTAGTAGTAGCAGTAGTAGTAGTAGCAGTAATAGCAGCATCAGTAGTAGTTACGGTAGTAGTAGTAGTATTAGTAGTCGTTGTTGTAGGTGTTGTAGCAGAAGTTGTAGTAGTAGCACTGGTATCTGCAGTAGTAGTAGCGATAGCAGTAGTAACAAGAGTAATACTAGTAGTAGTAGTAACGGTAGTAGAAGCAGTAGTTGCAGTTGTTGTAGAAGTGGTAATAGCCATGCTAATTGTAGTAGAAGTAATAGCAGTGTTGTAGCAATAGAAGCAGGAGTAGTAGTGGTTGTTGTAATGAAAGTAGTAGTAGTAGATGTAGTAGTAGTAGTAGCAGTTGAAGTAGTAGTAGTAGTATTAGTAGCCGCAATAGTGGTGGCAATAGTAGTAGTAGTAACAGTGGTAGTAGCAATAGTAGTAGTACTAGTAGTAGTAGGAGTAGAAGTAGTAGCAGCAGTAGGAGTAGGAGTAGTAGCAATAGCAGTAGCAATAATAGTAGCAAAAGTAGTAGCATTAGAAGAAGTAGTAGTAGTAGTAATAGCTATAACAGTAGTAGTAGTAGTAGCAGTAGTTGTAGTAATAGCAACAGCAGTTGTAGTAGCAGCAACAACAATAATAGTAGTAGTATTAGCAACAGTAGTAGTAGTAGGAGTAGTAGGAGCAGTAGGAGCAGCAGTAATAGTAGCAGTAGTAGTAGTAGTAGTAGTAGAAGCAGTAGTAGCAGTCGTACCAGCAGCAGCAGCAGCAGTGGTGGTAGTAGTAGTAGTAGTAGTAGTAGTAGCAGCAGACGGAGTAGTAGTAGTAGTAGTAATAGTTGGAGTAAGACTAGTAGTCTTACTACTAGTTGTTGTAGCTATAGTAGCATTATTAGAAGTATTAGCTGTAGCAGTAGTAGCAACAAATGTAGCAGTAGTAGTAGTAGTCGTAACAGTAATAATAGTAGCAATAGCAGCAATGGTCGTAGAAATAGTTGTAGTAGGAGCAACGATAGTAGTAATAGTAGTAGTAGCAAAAATAACAGTTCTAGGAGTAGTAGTAGTAGTAGTAGTCGAAGAAGTAGTTGCAATAGCAGCAGCAGCAGCAGTAGTAGCAGTAGTAGTAGAAGTAGTGGTGGCAGCTGTAGTAGTAGTAGTAGTAGTAATTGTAGCTGTAGTAGCAGTGGTAGTAGTTGTTGTTGTTGTAGTAGAAGTTGTCGTTGTAGTAGTTGCACCAACAGTAGTTGATGTAGCAGTAGTAACAGTCATAGTAGTGGTAGTAGTAATAGTAATAGTAGCAGTGATAGTAGTAGAAGTAGTAGTTGTAGTAGTCATAGTAGTAGAAGTAGTGGTAGTAATAGTAGTAGCAGAGTTAATAGTACCAGTAGTAATACTAGTAGTAGAAGTCATAGTAATAGCAACAGTGGTATTAGTACGATCAACAGTAGTTATAGCAATAGAAGTAGTAGCAATAGTAATAGAAGTAGTAGAAGTAGTAGTAGTGGCAGTAGCATTAGCAGTAGTGGTAGTAGTACTAGTAGTAGCCGCATTTGTAGTAGTAGTAGTAGTAATCATAGTAGTAATAGTTGTAGTAGTAGAAGTAGCTGAAGTAGCAGCTATGTAAGTAGTAGTAGTAGTTATAAGGGTAGCAGTAGTAGCAATCGCAGCAGTAGCAGCAGCAGGAGTAGTACTAGTAGTAGTACTAGTAGTAGTAGAAGTAGTAATACTGGTAGTAGCAGTAGGAGTAGCAATAGTAGCAATATTAGAAATAATAGAAGTAGTAGTATTAGTTGTAGTATTAGTAGCTACAGTAGTAGTAGCAGTAGTATTAGTTGCCATTGCTGTAGTAGTAGTAGTCATAGTAGTAGTAGAGGTAGCAGTAGTGGTAGCAGAAGTTGTAGTAGTAGTACTAGTAGCAACAGCAGTAGTAGCAAAGGTAGTAGCAGAAGTAGCAATAGTAGAAGTAGTAGTAGCAGTAGTAGTAGCAGCAGCAGTTGTGTCAGTAGTTGTAGTGGTAGTAGACGTAGTAATTATAGTAAAAGCAGTAGCAGTGTTGTAGCAGTAGCAACAGTTATAGTAGTAGTAGTGGTAGTAGTAGTAGTAGAAGAGGCAGTAGTAGTTGTAGTTGTTGTAGTAGTAGTAGTATTAGTATTAGTAGCTGCAATAGTAGTAGTCGTAGTAGTTGTTGTTGTTCTTGTAGCAGCAGTGGTAGTAGTAGTAGTAGGAGTAGCTGTGGTAGTAGCAATGGTAGTAGTACTAGTATTAGTAGCAGCAGGAGTCGCAGCAGGAGTCGCAGCAGCAGCAGCAGTAGGAGTAGTAGAAGTAGTACTAGCAGTAGCAATAATAGCAATGGCAGTAGCAATAGTAGTTGTAGTAGTAGTAACAGCTACAGTTGTGGTAGCAGTAATTGTAGTAATAGCAGTAGTGGTAGTAGTAGCAGCAACAGCAGTACTAGTCATAGTAGTAGTGGAAGTACTAGTAGTTGTAGTAGTAAGACTAGTGGTAGTAGTCGTATTTATAGTAGCTATAATAGTAGTAGTTGTAGTAGGCAAAACAGTAGTAGTAGTAGTAGCAGCACAAATAGTAGCAGCAGCAGCAACAGTAGTAGTAGTAGTAGTAGTAGTAGTAGTAGTAGTAGTAGTTTTAGTAGGTGTAGAAGTACTTGTAGTTGTAATAGTAGTAGTAGGAGTAGTAGTTGTAGGAGCAATAGTAGTAGTTGCAGTAGAGATAGTAGTAGTTGTAACAATAGTGGTGGCAGGTGAAGTAATATGAGTAGTAGTAGGTGTAGCAGTTGTAGTAGTAGTAGTACTAGTTATAAGAGTAGCAATAGTAGTTGTTGTACGAGCAGCAGTAGTAGCAATACTAGTAATAGCAGTAGAAGTTGCCACAACAGTAGTAGTAGTACTATTAGCAAGAGTAGTAGTAGTAGTAGCAATAGTTATAGAACTAGTAGTA
The DNA here is from genome assembly GCA_005019695.1 of Trichopus zeylanicus subsp. travancoricus. Lineage (NCBI taxonomy): Eukaryota > Viridiplantae > Streptophyta > Magnoliopsida > Dioscoreales > Dioscoreaceae > Trichopus > Trichopus zeylanicus. The sequence continues at coordinate 39,689 of RXID01008737.1, forward strand.
GTGGTGGTGGTACAAGTAATAGTAATAGTAGTAGTGGCGGTGGTACCAGTAATAATAGTAGTAGTAGTAGTAAAAGTAGTAGTAGCAGAAAGCATTAGTAGTTGTACTTATAGCAGCTGCAGCGGCAAAAGTAGTAGTAGTAGTACTTGTTGTAATAACAATATTAGAAATAATAGTAGTAGTAGTAATAGTAGCAGCAGCAGTAGCAGTAGTAAAAGTAGTAGCTGTAGTAGTAGTCGTAATAATAGTTGCAGTAGCAGCAGTAGCCATTGTTGCAACAGCAATAGTAGTAGTAGTAGTAGTAGTAGTAGTAGCAGAAGTCATGGTAGTAGTAGTAATAGTAGCAATAGTAGTAGTATAAGCAGTGGCAGTAGTAGTAGTAGTAGTAGTAGTAGTAGTAATAGTAATAGTCGTAGCAGTAGTTACAGTAGCAGTCATAGCATTTATTGGAGTGGTAGCAGTAGTAGCAGTAGTTGTAGTATTAGTTGTAATAACATTAGTAGCATGAGTAATAGTACTAGTAGTAGTAGTAGTAGTAGTAGAAGTAGTAGTAGTAGTAGTATTAGTAGTAGCAATAATAGTAGTAGTAGTAGCGGCAATAGTATTACTAGTAGCAATAGTAGTAGCAATAGTAGTAGTAAGAGGAGAAATAGTAGAAGTAATAGTAGCTATTGTAATAGTAGCTGTAATAGCAGTAGTAGCAGTAGTAGCAGTAGTTGCAGTAGTTGTAGCTGCAATAGTAGTAGTAGTAGCAGTAGTAAGAGTAGTTGCAGTAGTAGTAGCAATATGAGTAGGAGAAGTTGGGGTCGTAGCAGTACCAGTAGTAGTGGTAGTCGCAGTAGTTGGAGGAGGAGCAGTAGTATTAGTAGCAACGGCAGTAGTAGTTATAGCAGTAGTAGTAGTATAAGTAGTGGTAATAGTAATTGTATTATTTGTAGTAGTAGTAAAAGAAGCAGTAATGTTGGTAATAGTAGTGGTAGCTGTAGAAATAGTATGGGTAGTAGTAATAGAAGTTGTATTAGCGATATTAGTAGTATTTATTATAGCTGTTGCAACAGTAGCAGAAGTAACAGAAGTGGTAGTAGTAGTAGTAAAAATATTTGTAGTAGCAGTTGCAGAAGTAGTAGTAGGAGTAGTTGTAGCTGAAGTAGTAGTACTAGAGGCGAAAGTAGAAGTAGTAGTAGTAATAGTAGTAGTGGTAGGAGTAATAGCAGCAACAGTAGTAGTAGCAGCAGTAATAGGAATTGGAGTAGCAGTATTGGCAGTAGTAGTAGTAGCAATGGCAGTATTAGTAGTACTAGTGATGGTAATAGAGGTAGTAGTAGTAGTAGCAGTAGCTGAAGCAGAAGGAGTTGTAGTTGTAGTAGCAGTAGTAGTAGTTGTTGTAACGGTACTAGTAGGTGTACTAGTTGTTGTAGTAGTTGTAGCAGTAGCAATAGGTGTAATGGTTGTAGTAGTTGTTGTTGTTATAGTAGTAGTAATAGTAATTTTAGTAATAGTAGTTGTTGTTGTTGTAGTCGTTGTAGAAACTGCAGTAGCAATAGTAGTAGTAATTTAGTATTAGTAGTTGTAGTAGTAGTAGTACGTGTTAGAGTAGGAGTAGTAATATCAGTAGTAGTAGTAGTAGTAGTAGAAGTAGTAGTTGTTGGTAGTAGTAGTAGCAGGAGTAGGAGTAGGAGTAGGAGTAGTTGTCGCAGTAGTAGTAATAGTCGTAATGGTGGTAGTAGTAGTAGTAATAGTAATAGTGGTAATAGTAGTAGAAGTAATAGTAGTAATAGTAGCAGTAGTCGTACAAGTAGTTGTAATTGTACTAGTATTAGTAGTAGAAGTAGTAGTAGAAGCAGTAGAGTTGTAGTAGTAGTGGTGGTGGTGGTAGTTGTAGTAAGGCTAGTTGTAGTAGTAACAATAGTCACAGTAGTAGTAGCGGTGGAGGTAACAGCAGTAGCAGTAGCAGTAGTAGAAGTTGTAGTACCAACAGCAACAGCAGCAAGATTAGGAGTAGCTATAGTAGGAGCAGGAGTAGTAGTTGTAGCAAGAGTAGGAATAGGTGTAGTAGTAGTAATAATAGTAGCAGTTGTAGTAGAAGTGGCAGTAATAGTACGTATGGGAATAGTAGTGGTAGTAGCACAAGTAGGAGTAGTAGTAGTAATTATGCTGCTGCTACTATTACTACAACAACTACTACTACTACTAATGCTACTACTGCTACTACTCCTAGTACTACTACTTCTAGAACCACTGCTACTGCTTCTAGTACTACTACCACTATTGCTACTGCTACTAATTCCTCTACCACTATTGCTACAATTACGGGTACTACTGTTTCTACTTCCACTACTACTGCTTCTACAGCCACTACTTCGACGGCTACTACTACTATTGCTGCTACTACTACAGCAACAATTCCTACCGCTTCTACTATCATTACTATTACTTATACAACAACTATTACTACTTCTGCTGCTAATGCAGCTTATGGAGCTACTGCTACCGCTACTGCTGCTACTACTAATTCTACAATTATTACAATTGCTAATAATAGTAATACTACTATAAATACTACTACTACTACTACAACTACTCCTACAACAACAATAACCACAACTACTACACCATCTCCTCCAACTTTTATTATTGTTACAGCAACTACTTCTACAACTACTGCTACTGCTACTGCTACCAAAACAACAATTAGTACTACTATTACTCCTAGTATTGCAACAATTGCTACTACTACTGCTACTAATGCTACTACCATTACTACTATTACTACTATTATTGCTACTGCTACTAATTCTGATACTACTGCCACTACTGATGATGGAACTATTACAACTACTACTTTGGCTACTACCACAACAACTAATACTACTGTTGCTACTACTATTACTACAACTACTACTACAACAACTACTACTACTAATACTTCTATTCCTATTAACACTACTACTACTTCTCCTACAACTACAGCTACTACTATCACTGCTACTACTAATACTGGTATTGCTCCTACAATAACTACTCCCACAACTATTACTATTTCTATTACTGTTACAATAATTACTACTACAACTATTACTATTCTTATTACTACTACTACTTCCACTACTATTCCAACTCCTCCTCTACTACTGCTACTACCATTACTCCTCCTACTACTACTACTCCAACTACTACTATTATGACACGTACTCCAACTCCGACTGCTACTACAACTACTACTACTGGCGCCACCACTACTCCTACTACTACTCATACTACAACTCCTACTACTATTAATACCACAACTACTACTATTACTATTACAAAGACTACTACAAATATGACTATAACTACTACTACTACTACGACTGCTGTTGCTGCTGTTGCCGCTGGCACAACAATTATTAAGACTACTACTATTACTACTACTACTTCAATTACTACTCCTACTGCTACTGCTACACCTCTTACCATGACAACAACAACAACTACTACTACTACTACCACACCTATTACTACTATTACTACTACTACTGCAACTGCTACTACTACTACTAGTACTGCAACTACTACCAGTACTACTATTGCTACGAGTATTACTACTCCTATTACTATCACTACTACCACTACTACAACTATGACTAATAGTAGTACTACTACTCCTACCACTACTACTACCACTACTACTGCTACCACAACTCAAACAACAACAACTCCAACTACTGTTCCTACTGCAACTCCAGATAATACTACTACTACTCATACTACTACTATTTCTACTGCTAGTCCTACTCCAACTCCTACTGCTACTACTACTACTGCTGCTACTCCTACATCGACTGCCACTACTACTCCTACTACTAACGGCTAGTGCTACAAATACTTCCACAAATCCTAATACTCTGACTCCTACTACTATTACTACTACTACTCCTTACACCACTACTACTGCTACTACTGCTGCTGCAACTGCTATTACTACTAGTACTACTGCTACTACTACCACTACTGCTACTACTGCTATGGTTGCTATTAATACTACTCCTACTACTACCACTACTACTCCTACTACAACTACTACTACTACTATTTGTACTATTACTACTACTATTATTATTGCTCTAGCTCCTACTACGACTGCTATTGCTACTACTACTACTATTGCTCCTGTTTCTGTTACTACTACTACTATTGCTGCCGTAGCTACCTCTACTGCCACTACTACTACAACTAATACTATTTTTGTCATTGCTACGCCTACTACTACTATTGCCCCTACTACTTCACCCACTACTACTACTGCTGCTACTACTACCACTTCTACCTCTTCTGCTGCTAATGCTACTAATATTACGACTGTTGTGGATGCTGTTTCCAATACTACTACTACAACAATAACAACAACAACTACCACTACTATAATTGTTACTACTACAACAACTACTACTGTGACTAGTACAACACTACTATTACTCCTACTACTACTACTACTATGAGAACTACTACTTATACTACGTCTACTGGTGTTGCTCTTGCTGTGGTTGTTGTTGTTGCTACAACAACAACTACTGCTCCTTCACCTACTACAACTATTATTGCTACTGCCACTTCTATGCTACTAATGCTACTGCATCTACTACAACCACTACTAACACTACTCGTGTTACTTTTAGAGCTACTACTACCTCTTCTACTAGTGCTACTACTTCTACTTCTACTAGTACTACTACTACCACCACTACTACTACTATTGCTACCACTGCTACTGCTACTATTTCTACTACTACTACTACTGTTACTATAGCTACTACTGCTACTACTAATGCTAATGTTGCTACTATTATAACTTTGACTGCTACTGATACTACTACTGCTACCACTACTGCTGCCACTACTACTATTACTACTACTACTGCTACTACTATTACTACTACTGCTATTACTACTATTACTTCTACTACTATTGCTATAACTACTACTACGGCTACTACTACTGCAGCTACTAATACTACTTTCACAACAACTACAACTGTTTTTGTTACTGCTATTACTATAACTACTACTACTACTACTATTCCTACTACAACTGCAACTGGTTCTACTACTACTTATTATACTACGACGGCTACTACTTTCACTACTATTACGATTGCCAAAATTACAGCTATGACTACTGCTACTACTATTACTACCACTACTACTACTTCTATGACTACTGCTACTTCTGCTACTATTGTTGCTGCTGTAGATGCTCCTACAGCTTCTACTGCTACTACTAGTACTGCAGCTACTGCTGCTACTACTACCATTACAGCTATTGCTACTACTACTACTAAAACTATCACTACACCTACTACTACTACAACTAGTACTTTTACTACTAGTACAATTGCTACTATTCCTACCAGTACTTCCACAACTACTACAACAACCAATACTACTGCTACCACTGCTACTACTACTAATACTACCACTACTACTACTACTACAACAACTACACCTACCACTACTACTACCACAACTACCACTACCACTACTACACCTCCTATTGCTACTGCTACTACTACTACTACTACTATGACTCCTACTACTACTATTAGTACAACAGTTACTACTATTACCTCGACTTCTACTACTACTCCTTCCAATATTACCTGTACTACTACAACTACAACTCCTACGTCTACTACTATTATTTTTGCAACTACTACTATTGCTGCTACTCCTCCGAGTACTACCACCACTACAGCTACAACAACAACAACAACAAAAACTACTACTAGCAGTATTACAACTAGCACTACTGCTACTGCTGCTACTACAACTAGTACCACTACTACTACTACTGCGGCTCCTGCAGCTACCACTACTACCACTGTTCCTACTACTACTCCAACTACTACCACTACCACTACTACTACTACCACTACTACCACCACTATCACTACTACTACTACTACTGCTACCACTGCAGCTGCTATTGCTACTACTAGTACTATTGCTACGATGACTACCACTCCTATTACAATTACTATTACTTTTACTTCTGCAATTACTACTTCGACTGCTACTACTACTACCACTACTACTACTATACTACTACTACTACCACTACTAATACTACTACTACTACGACTATTGCTCCTACTACTACTAAGACTACTATAACTGCTACTACCACTGCTACTAGTCCTGCTTCAACTATGTCTACTACAGCAATAACTACTACCGCTATTACTACTACTACTTGTACTACTACTACGACTACTACACCTAAAACTACTACTACTGCTTCTACTTGTCGTACTACGACTGCTACTACTACTACTACTCCAACTACGTTTACTATTACTACTACTACTACTTCTAGTCCTCCTATTGCTACCACTGCTACTGCTACTATTTCTACTACTACTACTATTGCTACTGCAGCTACTACTACTACTACTAGTGCTAATGCTGCTACTACTGTTACTTTTACAGCTACTAATACAACTACTGCTACCACTATTATTATTACTACTACTAATACTACTACTGCTGCTACTACTGCTGCTACTACTACTATTACTACTACTATAGCTATTATCACTACTACTTCTACTACTATTGCTACAACTACTACTATGATTACTACTACTTCCACAACTACCACTACTACTAATACTATGGCTGTTGTTGTTACTGCTACTACTATAACTACTACTACTATTACCACCACTACTATTGCTACTACAATTGCTACTGCTTCCACTACTAATTCTACTCCTACGACTACTGCTACTACCGCTACTACTATTACTACTACTACTACTTCTGCAACAATTGTTGTCGCCGCAGCTACTCCTACAGATTCTACTACTACTACTTCTACTACACTACTACTACTACTCCTGCTGCTGCTGCTACTGCTACTACTACTGGTACTTCTACTACTATTACTACAACTCTTACTACTACTACTAGTACTACTAATACTAACACTACTACTACTACTACTATTACTACTATTACTACTACTACTACTACTCCAGCTGCTGCTGCTGCTGCTACTACTTCAACTACTACTCCTACTGCTATGGCTACTCCTCCTACTACAACGACTACCAGTACTCTACTAATACTACCCTTATTACTACTATTACTACTACTATTACAACTTCCACTACTAGTAGTAGTACTGCAACTACTACTAGTACTACAACTACTACTACGGCTACTCCTACTAGTTGTACTACTCCGATTACTATAGCTACTACAACTACTACTGCAACTACAACTAATACTACTACTACTACTCCTACTAATACTACTACCACTAATACTGCTACCATAACTCCAACAACTACAACTCCTACTACTGTTCCTACTACAACTTTTGATAATACTACTACTACTAATACAACTTCTATTTCTACTGCTAGTCCTACTCCAACTCCTACTACTACTACAACAACAACAGCAACTACTACTACTACTACTAAAACTACTAATACAACTCTACTTCTCCTACTCCTACATCGACTACCACTACTACTCCTACTACTACGATTACTGCTAGTGCTAAAACTACTACTCTGAGTCCTACTACTATTACTGCTACTCCTCCTCACACTCCTACTACAGCTACTGCTATTGCTGCTACTGCTATTACTATTACTACTACTACTACTACTACTACTACTACTAGTGCTACCACTACTACTGCTACTACTACTACAACCACTACTACTACTGCTGCTGCTACTCCTACTACTCCTACTGTTACTACTACTTCTACTGTTACTACTAGTACTCCTACTATTTGTACTATTACTGCTACTTTTACTATTGCTCCAGCTCCTACTACTACTACTATTGCTGCCTCAACTTATGCTACTACCACTACTACTACAACTAATAGTTATTATCACTACTACGGCTACTACTACTACTACTACTCCAACTACTTAACCCACTACTACTGCTGCAACTAATACTACAACTGCTTCTACTACTGTGACTAGTACTACAACTACTACTACCACTTCTACCGCTTCTGCTGCTACTGCTATGGCTTATACTACTACTACTACTACTACTATTGTTGCTGTTGTTGCTATTACTACTACTACTGCTACTGCTACTACTACTACTACAACTGTTATTACTACAACAACAACTGCTGCTACTTGTACAATACTGCTATTACTACTACTACAAC